>ML416500.1:2220-25788 GCA_005239525.1 Nicotiana knightiana | reverse complement strand
TTCCCGTGGTTCTAGCATGGTCGCTTTGTTGACTAAAAATCGCTTGAATTAATTTTGGACAAATCGTGTTTTATTGGATTTCTATGTTTTACCTATCCGCTTTTAATTATTAAAATTATTAAAGAAAGATTTGAATAAAATTATCCTAACCGCACCACACAAGTGAATGTGCGACCGAGATGAATTTTATTGATTTTGTCATAACCGCACTACACAAGCGAATCCGCAGTCATGACGAGGATTATTAGTACATCATTACTTTTGGAAAAAATTACTACATTCGAAGAAATTAATTTTGAAATTTATTAAAAAGTCAACTATCGCACTATGCAAGTGAATCTGTCACTTTAGCAAAGAGTTAATTACATTAAAAATTAACTAAAACTAACGAGTATGGTATGACACTGTTGAATTTATTTATTGAATGTTAAACATCATGTTACGCAAGCGATTCTGTGAAGTTAAAGTGCGCCTACTAATTGCATAGCGTTTAAATTAACTACTAAAAAATGAGTTGTAAAGCTATTCTAATAAAAGAAAAACTGATTTATTGAGATGAATTAACTACAAAAAAAACGGGCCGACTTGTTATTTTAAAAGTGGACAACCATTGATTTAAATACAAATGGGTCAGCAACTTTTGGGAAGACATAGACAAATGAACTTTAAAAGCTTTGAGCCTGTTTTCTTGATTTATAATAGAGTAGGCCTAGCGGAATTTTTAATTTTGGCCCAAAATTCTTTTTCTTTTTCTTTTGTTTTAATTTTTTTTAATTAAAGAAAATCATCCTACATGAGCGAAAATCACTGGCCTACTTCCATTCTAATGTCCAAATTACCGGACCCTTTTAAATACTCAGTTTCCCTATAGCCTTATTTGATAAGGCTAATGAATACTCTGAAAAGAATAACCAATACTCTTAGAAATTCTATAGAAAAAAAAAAGGAAACAAATAAAGTTTAATAAAGTATTATNTAAGGCTAATGAATACTCTGAAAAGAATAACCAATACTCTTAGAAATTCTATAGAAAAAAAAAAAGGAAACAAATAAAATTTAATAAAGTATTAACTGGAATAGCTAAAACGCAGTATATAAAATAATACTCCACTTTCCATCAGCTCAAATGATTCCAACTCAATTAATCAATAAACTTACTTTTCCAAAAAAAATGAATCATTGCTTTACATTAATCCTTAGTTACTGTGCTAATTTTAACTTTCATAAAGTCGGACTTAAGAATCTTATGTTGCATGAAAGTCCATCTTTAGGCAATACACAATTACACAAGCAGAGATCAAACTTAACTACACTGATTGATAAGATCTAGTATTTGAAGGAGGCCAACATATATAATAAACCAGAAGTAAAACTCTTCCTTAAAAGTAAATTTTAGCATTTATCTGTTAAACAAAAGATAGAGGAAGTAATAAAACTTGACTACTTTTCAATTCTACAACCTTTTCTCATGCTTATTCAGAGGATACCCATAACTCATTCTACTAACTGAACTTATTTGCGGACACGATAAAAAATAAGCTATACTATCTAAGCATAACGTAAATGTATAATTTTTAGCATTCAACATTCATCTCTAAACAAGTTAGATAAACCTGCTGAAGCAGGACAAGAGCACACTAATAACAGTCAACACAAGTAATACTTCTTTAAATAAAAGTGTCATTGCCAGATGAAAAGTTACCTAAATAGCAACAACGTGTGACTTAATGATGAACTCAAGCGTCCACAATTGTTGGACTCAACACTTTCCAGACAGCAACAGCAACACAACAAGTCAAGAAAACCAGAGAAAAGCGAACTCCAAACCCAGAAGAACTACTTTAAAACTAAGAACGAGCTCGGAAACTTTTTTTCTGAAGGGGTTTTCTAAGTAAGAAAGGGCTTCCAGAGATCTTTTTAAGATCTACTGTTGTCCTTTATGTATGTTGTTGTGTTTCTTTTATAGGAAAAAAATCAAGGCATTCATAATTGAAAATCTTTCCTTTGGATAGATTTTTCACCAAAAAATTATCCAATATTATTCAAAGGACAGTTTTTTGGTCAAAAATTTGTCCAAAGGCAGTCCCTTTCACTAACAATGAACAAAACTTTGGAGTATTGTACTCTAAAGGCTTTTGAAACAGTAAAAAGGCAGCAAGGCCACAACTTTATACTTCATTTAAAAATTCACAAATACTATTGCCCTCTTAATCTCTATTTCAAATCAAAACTAAGCAAACAAATGCAAATTGAGACCATCAGGCAGTTAAACAATTCAAAGTTCCAATGCTGCCCAAATTTCAAAGTAAATCAATATCTAAATAGCAACAAATCGTGATAAATCCTTAATTAAGCCAATGATCAAACAAACCAAAACAAGTTTTAAACATGGCTAACTAAGCCCAATGAACATTTAAACATTGCACCAATTATTCAGAAGTCCCGAGCAACGACCAAAGTAGTTGATTGAATGATAAATTAAAACAACTAAACTCAAAAGTACATTAACAGACAAACAAATCAGATATCAATCCAAATAAGAAGAGTAGGATTAGATTTATACCAAATGAGGGAATTAAGTGTAACTCGAGCAACAAGAAGGTGCCGGGAACTCGAGCAACAGTTTTCCGACCTTGAAACACTCACGTCACGCCCCGAACCTGGGCCTGGACGTAACACGGCACCCGGTGTCTGGCTACATGCGACCGAGCGAACCAACTGGCTGGCTGAATCAACATGTGATATCACATCATACTAAATGCGAAATATAAACTAATACATGCTGATATACTTTAAGTCTGGATGATATAAATCAAAGTGCGAAATACTAGTAAAATTCTGAAACATATTTATGCCAACATAGCTTAATATGAAAAGCCTGCGACTCTGTCTAACTGTTATTCTAGTCTATGAAACCTCTAATGAAGTACTAAAAAATACTGACTGTCTAAGAATACTGAAGATTGTAAGGTAATGATAGTTCCCCGAACGAACCGGGGATCACCAAATAGCTGGTACGAGAATCCTAACACTCTGAATCGTCAACATGTAAATCATTACCTGCATCGTGAGATGCAGGCCCCAGGCAAAAAGGGACGTTAGTACATTTGAATTGCACTGGTATGTAAAGCAACTGAAAGAAAGAATTATAAATGTTGAAACTGAAATTAAGCTGATAACTGAAATGATAACTGATAAATGAAATGATAACTAATAACTGATAACTCAAATGATAGCTGATAACTGAACTGATAACTGATAACTGATAACTGATAACTGATAACTGATAACTGATAACTGATAAATGAACTGAACAAAAGGAAATAAGGATATGTATACTCCCTCTTCTGAATGATGAACCAACTGTTTATCTATATTTATATGTGCACAACTGCGGCCTCAGACCCAAGTATACATATACATAACTACGGCCTCAAGCCCAAAATGCATAAAGCATAAACTGCAGCCTCGGGCCCAAAGACAGGTGTTCAACATTTAGGAATTTAAAATCAGGAAATGAGAATCATACTGCAATACATGACACTGAAATGCTGAATCACACTGAGTTACATTGTATTGGAATATTGAATAAGACTAGACTGAGACATATATTATTGAACCGATTATGAACACTGAAACTTCAACTGTTTATGAAATACTGAGTAAGTTGTACTGAGACTCAGGGATATCAACCCAAGTCTATATTGAATACAAACTGAGCTCACAACATTCAGAATAAAAGTCATAAACGAGTTATGGAGCTAGAGAATAGAAGTTCTACAACTATTCAAGGAACTAGGCTTAACTATATTTCTGAGGAAATTAGTAATGTCGTAAAACAAACGTATTGTAGGAAGAAGCAATAGCATTCCCAAACATAGAGAGTTAGTCTCACATACCTTAACTTCCTTCTCTTGAGCATAATACAACGTTTGCCAATCCTTTCGACTTTAATCTATATCAATACAAGTCAAAGGGATTTCATATTAGCAATACTACTCATGTTTTGGTCCCTTAGGCATTTAATCAAACACTTGGTAGCATAAAGCTTCATATCTTATTATTGATGTTTCTACACACAATAACCCATCCTCTTACTCCTAGATAAATTCTACTATCAACACATAACTCATGAACTAGAGTCTATAATCATTATACAATGTTGGAATCAATTAGAGGGTTAAGACATTACCTTTTTGAAGTTCAATCCCCTTGAATTCGAGTTCTAGGGTTCCATCTCTCAACAATGATGTCCCAATCGAATATCTAATGATTTGGAGGGTTTACCCATGTTAATAAGATGTTGGGGAATTAAAATTAACTTAGAATCACCATTAGAACTTACCTTGGGTGGTGGAGGGACCCTTAAGGAGTTAGGTTTTTGAGAGCTTTCCTTTCTAGAGCAAGTTTTTATGTTTTGGGGATGTGCGGGGACGAAATAGTGTTAAAAAATGACTTCCCAGGTCGGCCAGTGCATCCCAAAAGGCCCGACCGCGGCAAACAGCTGGAGCACTGCCTCACGACCGCGGTCGCGGTGGAACGTGGACGAACGTGGTGGATAGGCACTGTTCTGTAATTCGGGCATAACATTTTGTACAGAGCTCCGTTTGGGTTCCAAAATATATTATTGGAAAGCTATTTCAAAGTCATATAACTTTTATGCTTTGAGTTTTCTCAAATTCCTTACACATTTTCACCAAAACCTTGTGGAAGACGGACCTTCTGCAAACTTAGTCGATTTTATCGAATCTTATGCACCTCACTTTCCATCTTGATTTTGAAACAACTATTTTCACCGATACTCATCCCGATAGGAATTCATATGTCTAATATATAACCTTACTACTCGCTTAACACATTCATATCTAAGCCAAATTTACGGGGTGTTACAACTCATTTCACTCCGGCAAAGGCCAAAACAAAGGGATTCTTGCATTATGCCGGAAGGAAAAGAGGGTTCTTGGGTCGAAAGAAGCGAAGATGGAGAAGCAGGGTGTTATGGTGGTTGCCGCGATCGCTGATTGGCCGGAAAATTATCTTCGGAGTTTCGGGGTGATATTGACATCAATAGGTAGGTCTTGAAGATCTCTATCCGTTGATGTAGGTATTGTAGTATGGGGCGATCTAGAACTTCACGAATTTTAGAAAAAGGGGGTGGCTAGGGTTTTGGTTTTTGCTAGATTCGTGGAGATAGGAAGGTTTTTGAAAGATTTGAGTTGGAGATATGGAAAGACGAGGAAGAGAGGAGAAGATGGTGAATTTTTGGGGCGATAATAAGGTGGTCCACCGGTTGCCAGTGGTGGAGTCACGGCGCCGCCGCCGCGAGGGGAAAAGCGGTAGAGAGGGAGGGAGAAAGGAGAGAGATAAGGAAGACTAGGGTTAGGAGAAAGGCAAAAATCTGATTTCTTAAGGTCTTTTATTTGACATGGGATATCAAATAAGGGTCGTTGGATCAAGGGAATTGGACGGATGAGATTGATTGTTGAAGTCACTTAACCAAAACGATGTAGTTTCGAAATAAAACCACGTCGTTTCGACACTCCTCTAGCAGCCCCATTTGGACCGGATCTATGGCTCTTTGGGCTTCTGATTTTGGGCCAATTTTGGCTCAATTTCAATTAAAATGCACTAGCCCAATCCCTTAACCCCTAATTATCTTATTTAGTCCTAAAGAAAATATACAAGTAGAAAGAAAAATCTTTTTGGTATATATAATTTAAAAATTCAAAACTAAAATATACAAATAAAAGGTGAAAAAACAATTTTGGTATTTTTAATAAAGGAATGCAAATAAAAATGCACAAACAACTAAAAATCATCCAAATACTAGTATTTGCAGAAGAATTAAAAGCGAGCAAAAATTAGGTATTCACAGTGAGGAGCAGTCTGATTTGATTTGACAGAACTATGACTGGTGGATTTTTACAATCCATTCAGTTAAATTTAAAGTTCATTTACTTCATCTTTAAGCATATCGCGCTCAATTTCACAGACATCCATTTTCAAAGCCCAATATTTCTTTTCTCTTTTGATCTTTCTATGTTCATTCACAACTCTTTCAATATCTACAAGAGCAATATCAACAAATTCTTGAAGTTCATAACAGTTAGGACATGTAGGAAGACGTACCTCACTAGTTCTTTCACATGCCATAAGACCAAGTTCATTTGGGTTTTCTTCCTCATCGGCATCTTCATCTGCCACTAGTCCAAGCTCCCCTGAATCTTAATTTTCATCAATGGCCATGAAACACATATTTGCAACTTCTTCATGATCAGATTCTTCTTCATCACTCCAGGCTCAAAAAGACTTCTTCTTTTGCATGTTTCTGCTGAGCTTCTTCTCCAGTTCAGGACAATCAGCTTGAATGTGTCCAAATTTCCCACATTCGTAGTATCTTCCATCATTTTTATCCGTTTCATTATTTATCCTTCATTTCCTGAAGTTGGACTTCCCTCTTCTACTATTTCTGTTTTTCCTCATCATGTTTGTTACAACTTGAGAAAGTATGGCAATATTTTCATCTTGTTCTCCTCCTTCTTCTTCCGCTTCATTTTCTGGTTCAGCCACAGTTGCTTTAAAAGCAACAATTTTCTTCTTTTCTTGTTAAATTTGTCTATCCAAGTGAGTTTTCCCAAAAGCAATTAGATCACCTCTAAGTTCATCATAAGACATTTTGTCAAGATCCTGACATTCCAGGGGGATGACCTTTGGCTTCCAAATCGTAGGTAGACTTCTGAGAATTTTTCTGACTTGTTCTCTACTTTTAATAGGTCTGCCAAAAGATTTTGCTGAACCTGGAGAGCATCTCTTATACTGATTCTCCATCCTTCATTTGAAATAGCTCGTAGTCGCGAACCAGAAGATTAATTTTTGTTTCTTTCACCGTGTTGGTTCTTTCATAGGTAACCTTCAATTTGTCCCACATTTCTTTAGCTATTTGACAACATGAAATCTTTTCATACTCTTCTACACTGATAGCATTGTACAGTAAATTTTTTGCTCATAGTAATAACACCAGCTTGCTCGTTAGTGTAATCGTTTAAGTCAAGTGGATCAGTTGATATAATAACTTGGCCCTTTGCATCTTTCTTTGGTGGGATTGAAAGATTTCCTTTTTTGATACACGCCAAATTTTGATGTCATATGACATTGTGTAAGTTTTCATATGCACCTTTCCATGAGAAAAGTGTTTTCCATTGAAGTAGGGAGGTCGAACCTGAGAAGTTCCTTCTTGAAAAAGCGCCCCAACAACAGTGTTAGATCCCATGATCTTTTTCTCACTAGCTGTTAAGCAAATATTGTGAACCTGGCTCTGATACCAATTGAAAGTACATGAGGGGAGGGGGTGAATTGTGGTCTATTAAAAAATAGTTGACTAAGGATGATTTTAGTCAACTAGATTCCGTGCAGAATATGAATAAAAGTAAACAAAGAGAACAAAATAACACACAACAATTTTGATACTGGTTCGGTACCGGTGTGGTACTTACATCTAATTTTTCTTGGGTCACAAGGATTCTCTTAGATCTTGAAATCAATTACAACAATGATGGTTTTAACTCGTTCACCACCAACTAAGTATAGCAACAATGTATCTTAAATAATGACACAACTCTCTTTTGTGTTCTAACTCCTCCTATCTTTTATGACACTAGTAAACTGAGGAATATAGTGTTTATGCTAAGAAGTAGAGAGATATAGAAGACAATGTTTGTAGTTGCGCAAGCCTTCCATTTGATCTAATCAGACTTCTTATAGGAGAGTTTGAGAGTCCTTGTACTTTGACTTTGATTGAGGCACATCATCTTCAAAGGGATTTGACCCAAGGGGTGCCTCTCGAATCCTGCTCTTGGGAAGGGCCGGATTCGTTCATGACTTTCTTTGTCACATCCTTACATTATGGAGAGATTCGAGCCTTCGACTGTGCTGATTGAAGATGCCGGATATTCTGGTCTTTACTAGATATATTTCCTTTTTTGGTAGTCTTGATCTCCTTCGATTGAGGCTGAAAAGATATGACAGATTTGGTTTCTTTTTTCTTGTCCTTTGATTCAGCATTATCTCTTTTGGTTCAGACATCATCAACTCCTTTGATTCAGCATATCTCCTTTGGCTTAGACATCATCAGCTTCTTTCTTTTGACAAATTCTTAACAGTTTTTTTTCGTTTTGTTGATACCTTGATTTCTGCAAATCAATGTAAATAGGTTGTCAACATTGAAACTTAGATTTAGACTTAACATTGGAGGTGGTTATTTAGTGGCAGTTAAGGGCAAGGTGACTTTGTTTCCTGATCCATTTGGAACCGTAGATTTCTTGGTACATCACATTCATGCATCTACCATTTCATGTGATGATATTGATACACATGAAAGATGTTATATTTTCTCAAATATGGTGCGTACACTTTCCTGAGTCGAGGGTCTATTGGAAACAGTCTCTCTATCCTCACAAGGTAGGGGTAAGGTCTGCGTACACACTACCCTCCCCGGATCCCACGGTAGGATAATACTGGGTATGTTGTTGTTCGAATATAAAATAAATCTTAGTTTTAATTTTCCTTGTGATGGACCTGAAAGAGAAGGTATATGTCAAGCATCAGCATGGGGATCATGTCTTCTTAGGACTATTCTGGATGTGCAATGACTACACATATCTTGGGAATGCCCGAGCATCTGAGTGATCATGTTTTAATCAGCACCAAATCTCATCTTAATTAGCAGTTTAGCACAAAGTTGTCCTTCTCCATTGTAACCAAGTACTTTTACCATTGTAAAGTTGTCCACAAAAAGAGGGCAATATCTTCTTCTGATAATTACTGCAAATGAAGACTACCTCCTAAGTTAGTACTTATTGTTATTGCTTTTCTGTCTATTTCTGATTATTACATTGCTGATATTATCTTTCTGGCTTCTGTTGCTGATACTGCTCCACTGTCTATTTACATCTTCTTGAGCCGAGGGTCTATCGAAAATAATCTCTCTACTCCTCCAGAATAGGGGTAAGGTCTGGATACACACTACCCTCCCCGGATCCCACTTGTGAAATTTTACCTGATTGTTGTTGTTGTTGAAGACTTCCTCCTAAAAATGTCAAGTCCTCATTCCTAGTTAAATACAAGGACACATAAACATGTGCTTAATTATATGGTAGGTGAATTGTACTTTATTGCTTGTAATAACCAAATTAACCAATTTTTTCTTCATGTTAGTAACTTCCATTTGCCAAGAATTCTGCATTCACTTTGATGGAAATTGATCAAAACAAGGAAACATTTTCCACTTTCCTGGCTCTCCCCCGTAGGGGCGTATGTATTGTGTTCCGACGGGTAACTTCTGACTCGGAGTAAAAATTTATTAAAATTGCATAAATAGTAGATATGAACCCATAACTTTAAAATTATAATGGGTTCAACGCTAAAAACCTTAAAAGTTGAACCCATAAAATTTAAATTCTGGATCCGCCTTGCTCCCCGCAAATCTAAAAGAAAAAGGAACGGAAGCAGGACAATGGGAAACATCAAAATGACAAACAGTGAGAAATTTTGAACTACAAAGTGTCCTTTCTGCAATTCTTGGACCATTAAAAGATCTGTACAAGCAAAAACAGGCTGAATTCTATGTAGTTATCGCCAAGTTATTCTCCCGAACGTAGAGCTGAATAATGAGCATAGGACATAAATATTCTAGTTAAGTGGAGAAGCACAGCAGAAATGTGATGGTCATTTTACAAACAAGAACTCATTATGTGGTCCTAAAACAGGTTCTTAAAAGGACTTGTGAGTGAATCACTGACATCTTGAAACAAGCCGTAGAGGGAGTATTGCCGGAGGTTTTTAACCTCATACCACGAGTTTAGCACGTCGTCATTCTTATCTGTGCCTGAGAATGCCAATTGTATTCCCACGTTGCAGTCAACGGATCCACCATTGCCATTGCACTTATTATTTGGGACTGCACAATCAGTCTTGTTAAGGCAAACAAAAGAATCCCCGGTACATGAACTGCAGCCAAATTTCTTCCAAAACAAGTTGTGCAGAGTGCCCTTTTGAAATTCAAGTACCTAAAACAGAAGACAAAAGTTCAACGATGCAACAAAGCGTTATGCTTTACTATTGCTAACAAAACTTGAGATGTCCAGAGACTTACCAGAGTGAAGCTTGTAATGGTGTGAGTATTGTCTGCCACAAAAGCAGGCGGTGATCTGGCAGCATATTTACGTCCAGCAAAGGCGACCATATAACCACCAGCTTTGCTCTGAGAATTTTGAACAATCATTGAAGATTGTGCATTTCCAAAAGTAACTATTACTACTGAAAAGCATATTAAGACCATCATATTTAACGGTGATTGAAGAACATGTTGATAGTTAATTAGTCAAAATGCTTGCAAAATTCTATTGAATATCGCTGGTGTGGGTCAGCTTGCTTGCACCTAGACTAATGCACCGAGCAGCACGTCTAGTCCACAGCACATGTTGCCGAGGTAATTCTGCCCACTAAAGATGAAACAGGTTGGATCACACCCTATTTTTTAGCTTAAGATTTGGCTATACTGACTATATTTCATGACAACATTTCATAATCTTAGGACGTCGCCAATTCTCCAGCAGTCTTAATTTGTAGCTCTTTCATACTTGTGACATCCACTCATCTTGCTTGGATGTCTTATTATGTTTTGTACTATGAACATTTAGAGTGGCTTAGACTTAAGAGTGGGCTTCTAAAGATTATCTATTCTTTCGTAAAAGTTCGTCATTAAAACTGCTTCCAAGGTTCGTCATTACTGTACCCACCTATTTGTATATACTACATCTGACAGAGAGAGATTATCCACACGAGCATTAATTCAGAGAACGAATATTTATATGGGAAGTATGAATGCCGATTATTTTCCTACTCAAGATAAAGCCCACAAGGAGTAGAGAACCCGCAAAAGAGAATCCCAAAAATTGGTCTGTGAGAAATAGGCTCTCTACCTTAAAAGATAGGGGTAAAGTCTGCATACACACCATCCTTCCCAAACCCCACGTGTGGGATTAGACTGGATTTTTTGTTGCTGTTGTTGGTAGCTCAATAATCTGTATAGTTCAGGTGAAAGTTGACACTGGTCACTATCTTTCAAGTGGAAAAAAGAATTATTATAAACCAATCTAGGGAAAGAATTCATGGTTGCGATTATTGGTCTAAGCATCTAGTTGGTTCAATTTTTCAATGGACGAACAAAAGTTTGATGAAACAGGTCGGCGATGAGCAGGAGAAAAACAAAAGCTTTAGATACTTTTGTATGTTGTATCTTTGTTGGAACCAAGAAATGCTACCAAACATGTTTGTTAGACAGTTAGGTAGAAGGTGACAAATTCCTATTGAATTACCCTGTTGTTTCTTCCCAAATGAAAGATGATTCTACTTCATAGGCGGAGACAGAATCGTTCAAGTAAAATGCACTCCAAATGATAATTAGTCCTCAAGGCAAAAGATTAAACATTTTAGTTTGCAAAAACAGGCAAACTATCATAACAGGAAAGAGAAACAAGGTCTAATCTCTTTGTTTGTAATGTGAAAAATATGAAGACCGAGACATGTAACAAACCAAGCAAAACGTACATACCCAAATTTCTTAATAGATCAATGGTCTACCTCTAAAAATTGCTTCTATGCAGTTTAGACATTAAGTTAAAGCTATGCCATGAGATCAACATATTTGCCCGTCCTGAAACAGCGACCAGAATTTCATGTATATCTCGCGTGCAGGGTGAGGGGAGTGTGGGGACAAATCCACCACTTAAGCCTTCAGGCCCATTTCTCGTGTGCGCGAGCCCAACCTCTTCACTAGCTCTTCACTAGATCACTAAAATAGAATTCCATATAAAGTGAAAAAGAAGAGGTCTTTGTAATCCACGAGGGACACTTCCTTTTGAGATACTATTCACTCTCTTTCTAACAACTAGTCAGACGTTTATAAGAGATAAAATAAGAATGTACGAGGACGTACAGGATTGAAGTCGCTGCTATTGATAGTGAGGAGTGAAATCTCATCCACTTTGGGCCTAAAAACAGCCAGTTGAGCAGAATTGCCAGAAAGGGAGAGTCGTTGGTCACAAGGAGAGAGCTGCGTTCCATTGGAAAAGAACGATTCCTTAGAAGAAAACACAAGCCCAAATGTGAAACCATCCCATCTCTGAATTTTTGTATCTGAACAAGGATCAAAAACATGATTTGTATCTCCAGCGTGCACGTCGCTCATCACCATCATCGTCGACACCAATATCAGCGCCACCACGCTTCCCATCCTCCTCAAATTTTACCTCCCTTTTTCATATAATCATTAACAAAAAAATATATATATATTAGTATAGAGAGGAAATGTTCCAAAGGTAAGAGCTTTGGAATATTTCCAAGTTGTGGTAAGCAATTAGAACCATAATTAATCTCATAACAAAGAAACACAACACAAACGAAATAAAAAATACAAAAAACATTGCTATATTTCCAACACTCCGGATAAGCGGAAGGATCTATGTCCATCCCCAGCTTCCTTTCAATCCACATCAAAAATTTTAGGCTTTCTCTACTGGGAGTCATCAAAGGAGGAATGGGCATACGCTGGTTCGATAACCCAAGGAAAAACAACCACCGAATCATAACAATAAGGGTTGGTTAAGAGGACATCAAATTTTCTAATTTAGCTACCATCACTTCATCAACAACCTATGTTTTGGTCATTGAATTACTCAATTAATTAAGTTTTAGACCCTGAATTCAAAATTTAGAGGATTCATGGTATTTTAAGAACCCCAAACCTCCTCCTTAAATATCACAGAGAAAAAGACAGATTTATAAACACAAAACATCATGAATATATGCTAATTCTAAAGGTCAAAACAAGGAATCAATTTGGAATAAAGTTACCCTTAAGAATTCAGATGTTGATAATGATCATCGTTTATATGAAGACCGTTTCCTTATGTGGAAAAACAGTCGTAGAAATAAATATCAAGGATTAAAAGAAGATAAAAAGAAACTGAAAGGGTCAAATTAATAAGGAATTAAAGGTTTTCAGAAATTTGGTTGTTGAAAATATTTGCTTTGGTATTTTCGACGTTTTGGGATTCTTACTTGCAAAGAGAAAAGTAGACGAGAAAGCCGGCTATGGGGATCTTGTCCTAGAAACGGTTATGGAAGTTGGCGTTTGAAACACGACAATAAGTGATGTTACGTTGTTCACTACAAAATTCAATGTCATGCTTTGTCTCCAAGTGCTACTTACTATATTAATGAGCTTTGTGTCCTTCGTTTTTGCAACATTGGGCTCTTGGGCATATACAACACTATTACTTCTAGGGAGAATGACACACTTACCCACCAAAATAAAATTATTTATCTTTATCTAATTATTTATTTTTTATCCATCAAATTAATTACATTTCCTATTCATAGTAGTTTTTTTGGGGGAGTTTTTTCTTTATTCTCCAATTCTTTTTATTTCTGGACTTCTTTTCTTTTCTTCTTCCCTTTTTTCTTTCTTTTCTCTTTCTCTTTTTTCTCGTTTTCTTCTTCTTTTTTTTTTTTCCTTTTCTAATTTCATTTAACTTCTTTTTTTAATATTCTTATTCTCTTCATAATCAATTTTATTTACTTTTTTCACTATTTTTTATTATTCTTTTTTTATACTATTACTAAAGAAAAATCAAATTGTATACAATTAAATGTAGCTAATACAATCAAAAAAAAATTAACTAACATATGATACCATTATAGTATATAGCTATACCAACAGGGTATACAATTATACGCAAAGAATTAAAAAAATTAATTCAATTATTAAACTGAAATAATATCAGTTGTCAATAAAAATTTCAAAAAATTCTAAAAGGACCTAACTATAAGATTATACCGTTACATTATGTAGCATACTATAATAGTATATCATTGGAATGAATTGTATACCGAAATGGTATATAGTATATCATTTTGGTATATAGTATACATTCTTCTTCGCCAGTTCAACGCAATAAATTATACACTATTGAATTAGCCAAAATAGTTTATAATATATTATTTTAGTATATAGAGGATTGGCTCATTCCTTTAAAAAAAATTAATAGTATATTATTGTAGTTAATTATATACTCTTGAATTAATTATTGTATACCAATACAAATACAATATACCATTTTGTTATACAGTACAAATCTGTCTTCTTTGCCGTTCAACTCAATTTCAACCCAAAATTTAAAAATCTACTCTAAAATCTCCACCAAATTTACTCAGAATATACCCACATCCTTCAATTAACATTTCGAACATACCCATTCAGAATTGGATCAAAATAACCACAAACTCAACAAACCTAATTTATGAGTTTCAAAACTTCAAGGTCCTCCAATGGCAGATTAACGTTTTGCATAAGTCAGAATTCTTGGGATTCAAGTCATAGAATAAAACAGAACGAAAAAAAAGATTTGCATTTTCAATTTGCCCCTCACGCTAAGTAAAAGCTTAAAGCAAATTAAAAGGGAAAAGGCAAGTGAATTTACGGGTAATAAATTTAGATTGACTAAGTAGGAGTTGTAATTAATTTTCAAATGGGTAAATCTGGGTAAATAGTTTGGGAGTGATAGGCATTTAGTGTTATTTCCTCTTACTTATAGCTCGCGGCCGTGGCCCGAAATTATTTATAGCTTGTATTTGGTAAAAATTGCACGGAGCGTCCTATTTGATTGCCCCCATTTAACCTATACATATTTTTTTAAGAGTTTTAAGTTGTACCAACTGTTTAAACAACTCCAGCTCCTCCTTTGTTTTCTGAATGTTGAAGATTGAGATATTGTTATGTGTTCTAGCCTGATGATATATATATATATATATATATATATATATATATATATATGTTTGTCCCATTATGTTCAGTTTGGTCTTATTCACAATAATTTAACCTCTTAGATATTTTAGCTTTACAGGTACATTAGTTTTTGCTTCTAATTTATCCGTAGTAACTTGTTTTCATGTCAAAAATATTTTTCATTCTTCAATCTTTGAAATGAACAGCATCAATCATTGCTAATCATGGTCTATATTAAATTCATTGTTGTTTTAGAACTTCGGCTCTAAGAATGCTGAAGTTCAGTAAATACAAAACAAACTTCAGCCCTGAAGTTCATCAGAAACAGCATAAAGTTTCAGCTAAAACATGATGAAGTTCAGCAAATACAGAACAAACACTATTAGAAATTCAGCAAAAACCGATCGAAGTTGGTCGATTTTTCAAAATATTTTATTTTTAAATTTTTTTTTACGAAACCGACCAACTTTGGTCGGTTTTCTTTTGCGCAAAAATGCGGAGAAACTATTTTTGAGTCCCGTAAAATTTATTTTTCAAGAAAACGACCAACTTTGGTCAGTTTTTCAATTAAAATAAATAAAAAATTAATATTAAAAAACCGACCAAAGTTGGTCGGTTAATCTGACCGGTCATTTTAAAAAACCGACCAACTTTGGTCGGTAATTTTATTTTTAATAAAATCGACCAACTTTGGTCGGTTATTTTCGTGCGAAAATACAATTAAAGAGTATAAATAATATAAAAGATAATCTTAAAATAAAATGCACCAATAGTCTAGTGGTAGAATAGCATCCTGCCACAGTACAGACCCCAGTTCGATTCCCAGATAGTAAATCTTTTGATTACATAATTAAAATACCGACCAACTTTGGTCTGTTTTTTTTTTGCAATATTTTTTTTTTTTGAATTTAATTGACCGACCAACGTTGGTTGGTAATTTCCGACCAACTTTGATCGGTATTCCTTTCTGACCGTCAAAATACCGTCCACACGTAAATGGTCGCGTTTTGGTCGGTAATTGGCCATAACCGGCCAACTTTGGTGGGTTTTTAGCGGATTTTTAGTAGTGAAAGCTTCAGCTAAAATATGTTGAAGTTTAGCAAATACAGAACAAAGCTTTAGCTACTAGAATGTTGAAGTTCAGTAATTACAAACAAAGCTTTAGCTACTAGAATGCTGAAGTTCGGCAATTACAAACAAAAACTTCAGCCAACACATGTTGTTGTTTTATTGAGCTGAAGTTTGCCATTTGCACTATGAACCGAAATTTGCGTAATTGTCTTTGCAAGTCAGGCCAAACTTCATGCAAAAATATCTGAAGTTTTGCTCCACTTCAGGCAAAAACTTTTGCTACTTCAGGCCCGTATGCCTGAAGTCACGCGAGAAGTGGGTATGCTTGTAATTATTTTTGCAAAGCGTGTATAAGTTAAAACGTGACCCAAAAAATGAGTATGGACGCAAATGTGCATGTATTATATACATACAAAAATTCTATATTTTTTGGCTATTATTTTTATAGTGGTTATACAATGTCATTTTACCGATATTCACTTACATACGTGTACACAACATCTTAGCGACGATTGTTAGCTCCCATAATCCGTACACACATTAATTCTAGAGTCCTGCTGTTATTCATTGCATTTAATTAGATGTTTTTAAGTTTAGAATTTTGTACAAACCGTATCAACCTATTATACAATGGGGTTTGCAGATGATTTGGGCATGGGATGATGAAGTTCTAAAGTTTCTACTCTCTATCACAACATTTTACATTGTGTTTTGAGATGGTATCGGTTTGTTGTATGTATTCAAAACTTATTTTTCTTAAAATACACACACAACGCTAACCTACTATAATCATAGAGTACGATAGCAAAACTCTCTTAGACAAGCTTGGGGAGTTTTGATGCATTGACAAAGAGACTAGAGCTGAATTAGCATCAGAAAAAGAAAGAGAGAGGGAGACCAATTAGAGTTGCATATGCTGAGAACGGATTGGGAATAATCCAGGAAAGAATTTGAGCCTCTAATGCAAATGTTATTACGATTGGTGAAGTAACACAAGACATTATTAAATTATTTTGACTCTAAAACAACTGATAAAGAGTTTGATCATAACGGTTTTATATTAAAAAGGGATCTCATTTAACGGAGTTTCTATCTTACATAAGTTTGTTTAAAAGTAAATGTGTTAGGTCATTTTTGACTTTTGCATGAATTAAATTGATTAGTGTATTATTCTTTTGCTTACATAATGGGGAGAAACCCATGTCCCACCCCATTTTATAGCCAGTATTACAAATTTTAGGAGCTATCAACATTCTATAAGTTAGGCTAATCCAGCTCCTTTTTCAGCCAACCACCTCATCCACCCCCTTATCCAATTTCTTGAATATTCACCTCAAACAACTGTCCCATGTTCACTCTTCTATTTTCTCTCTACTTTGGCAAACTTAGTGCACTCCATAAGCCCTAACAACCAGGTAACTCAATCGTTTATCTTGCTTCTTATTCAAATTCCAATTTATACTTAGCTTTTGTATGTTACATCTTCTTATTATTATGAGTTTATTGTTATGCATTGACATTACACATTCATGTCACGTAAAAGTTAATTACAAGTAACTCTATTTAATACGTAAGTATTAAGTGGTAATAAATGATAATTAAGTAATTTTATATAACAAGTTAAATTATACTTGATAGAATATGAGGATCCACCAAACTATATAGAGACCATGTTATTTATTGATTTTCACAGATTATACACACACAACAGAATGTAAATAACGCATGGAGCTTTTTTGGGGAAAATTCTCGGTTCAATGGGATTAAAAATCACGACCTACACTTGTAGGATTTCAACTTTAGTATGAGCAACCTTTAGATTACAAACTATGTAACCTAGGAATTAACTCCTTAATCCCTCACTAACTTGTAATACACATAGTACAAGCCACTTTGCAATACACCTATTACAAAGACTTCAACACATGACTAACTCTAGCCACGACACAAATACTGAATTTATGATTTACAAGAGTTTCCTAATCAATGCTTCTAGACAAGCTAAGTAGGAATTACAATGAAGAACTATTACAAAGTTACAAATCTACTAAGGATATACAAAGACTTGATAAGGGAACTGGTCCGTAGCAGCAGTGTACTTTGTTCTTGATGCACTGGAGAATTGTTGTTCTTGATAATCAATCACTGAGAGTGCTTGGGTAAATTCTCTAGTGTTCAAGTGATGTTTCGTTATGAGATTAATGTTCATATAGCATTGATGACATCACTTGAATGATTTAAGCACTTAATGGTACAAGGCTCTTCCCAATGGAAGTGACTACTGTATTGTATGAGTGTGCAGTGCAGTTAGTCATTTTCCTGCTATGGAGATTTGACTTCGTACAGTCACCAGGGGAACACAAGGTCATCTATTCCCTTTGTTGGTTCTTCAACTTCTGAAGTTTTGACAACTTTCTCTAGCTTGAGTCAGGTTGCTTTCATGCACTTGAGGTTGTGTACCAAAAGTGCATCAGGTTCCTTATCTGGTTCTTGACAATAAGTTTAATAGATCATCAAAACATAAAACGAAGGTACTTATAACTTATCAATTTTCCCATTTTTGATGATGACAAACTTAAAGATTGGTAATCCCGCAAAGAGCCACAAAAACCAGATAATGTACCAGACCTCACAAGGTTCCCCCTGAGTTTTTACTTCCCCCTTAATCAGTGTACTGCTTCTTCTTAATTCTCAATTTATCTTCCCCCTTTTGGCATCATTAAAAATACAAACAAGCAAACAGCGTAAAGAAGTCTAGCATAACTAACTCATGCCACTTGTGTGCATACAAACATGATAGAAAATAGAGACAGAAAATCATAAGAATTAATACCAAAAGAAGGGAAATACTTGCATTAAACATTGTTGGACTTTTAACAGCGGGAGCAGCATCATTGTTTTCCATCCACAACCAAAAAAAAAAACAAGTACCACAAGAATCATCAAAACAACTTAAAAAGAGTGACACCGAAAACTGGTCACTGAGGGGACATTCTTAGGGGACACTAGAGGAAGAGGGCTTGGAAGAGGCGGCAAGAGTTTTGATAACAAGATTCATCCGGGAATTGGCGGACATTTGCACATTGAGCAGTTTCACCTTTAGGTTCTCAACTTGTTTCCTGAGATCAGCGTTTTCTTTGGTCATTCGGGAAACCTATGAGTTCGAAGAACTGGTAGAACCTGGTGCCTCCTAGTCCTAACTAAGCTGAGTTTCCAAAATAGCATTCCTAGCCTTCAACATCCTTATCTCTTCGGTAGCACTATTATGGGCATTAATGAGCTGGGAGATAATTGAAGTACTGCTGACTCCTCCAATCTTGTCAATGCATTCACACTCTTCCAGTGTAGTCTTTGAGAAGGTCTGCTTCTTGGTCCCCACTTTTGTTTGTCCCAAAGACACTTTAAAGAACTTGAACACTCGCGTAAGAAGGAATCCATAAGGGATACCGTGGTTGCCATCTTTGAACTCTGCCACCTTCTGCATATGTTCAATCATGATACCAGGCAGATTGATAGTCTTGAAGCTATCCAAGGCTCCCATCAGAAACGAATCAGCCCTTGAAGTGATGGATCTCCTCTCAGCACGGCGAAGCAAGACTTTGTTGACCAACTCAAAAATCAACTGGTAAAATGGAAGAAGTGCCTTTTTGTGAACCCGTTCCCCTTGCTGCACTGCTTTTTCTTTGACAATGACATTCTGAAAGTTAGAATTTCAAGCACCACGGACGGATGACAATCCCTCAGCAGGAACCTTTAGAATCTCTCCCAATACAGAAGAATCCATTACGATATCCACACCATTCACCAAGGCACAAATGTGATCACTTTCAATAGTGAAGAGGTCGGCGTAAAAACTTTGTATCTCTTCCTCATACACTTTTGGCACATCCACATTGAACAAGTGTGCCCACTGCTGAAACTCACGCATTCGACCAATTGTCGCATACCAGCCATATCCAAAATCTCANCCCCCCCCCCCCCTTTTCTCTCAAAATCGGGTTTCGACATGCTTTGGGACAACTCATTTCCTTTTGGAAAAGGGGTATGGAAATTGAAGATTCTCCACCTAACGGATCTCAGGTGCGTTAGGGCACCTAATGCAAGTAAATCATATAAACCAATTTGTGTTACCAGAGATTGGGTAAGGTCTTGAAATTACCTTGAGGGGAAGGTGTTAGGCACCCCTCGAGGTCCACAACGGTGGGCCCCGGCCAAACTCATTTTTTTGAATTAGTCATTAAGGAAATAAAATAATTTAAGCACATAGAAATTATTAAAAAACAAGAATAAGGGAGTTCCTAGCTTTATTAGCCTATAGGATCACATCTGTGCAATACCCGGTAAACCTTCCTCAACTAGAGGGGCTACACGTGGCATTAGCGCACAGGTCATCATATCCTTTACTACCCAATTACCCCTCCCCTTAGCGATTATAAACGGTTTTAATTAGACGAATTCTATGCGTACATTATCCGTCCCTTTCTTATGGCCCTGGAGGTGTTTAGGACCTCTAATTTAGGCAGTTCGAGACTCTCCTAAGGTGATTAAAGGAGAAAATATAAGTGACACCAAAGAACATATAGGAATGTCAAGTAAATAACAGTTAAAGGTCTCATGTTTACCTCCATAAATAAACAAATAATTAGCACGTCTCAAACAGCAAATTTCAGATGTTTCAGAAAAGTCCTAGAACAGGATATCTAGGCGAGCAAGACAAATAGAGATTATGCAGCATTGTGTTAAGGCGAAGTGATAAAAAACTAATCAGTTTGCCTACTGATTTTAGGACTTGTTGAACCTGAGCAGTTCACAAATAATTAAACAAAGCACAGATTTACCGTTTTCAAGATTTCAATTATCCTACAGGCTTGCCTAGGCGTGGATTCGAGATGTCCTATAAACATGGTATCTAAATGTTAATCAGAATCTTAATACTAACAAGCGATTTTAAACAAGTAGTTTGAGTTCATGATGTCTTATAGGCATGATATCTAGGTGCTGAACATTACAGAATTGATTTTATACACACTTATCTCTGTACCATGATATCTAGGTGTTGGGACTACCTTTAAACTTACCCTTATAGACATGGTTGCTACTGATTTTATGCGATATAGGCATGGTATTTATGCGAGTGAAATAAAAGTCCTAAAGCATGGTTTCTAATGCACATAAGAGAATGATCATGATTTTAGGCAGAATTAGAAACAACCTAGTGACAGTCTTTCTAAGCAGACATGAGTATGCAGAACTTTAGAAAGCAGAAGTTTAGGATAAATGATATGATGCACCTATAAGCATGTTTTCTGATGCACAAAACAATCTTACAAGCATGGTTTCTAATGCATATATAATCACAATAATCCTAGGAGCATGATTTCTACCCGATTTCCCCACAAAACATGTATAAAAATCCCTCCCATTTTACTAATATCCCAAAATCTATTTACAAGAATTATTATTACAGACCATAAATGAATTATAGAAATAAGTAGCGTTATACTATAGGGAGCCTGGATAGGCCCAAAAATAAACTTGGAGGACCAGGCCTTCAACCAAATCCAAGTACCATAATCTCGTAGTGTCCAGGAAAGTATCCTGGTGCGTCAAAGTTCCCAAGGGCCTCAGGGACCCCAGGCAATGCTCACACCAAGACCCTTTTTTAAGAGAAGTAGTTTTTGTGTAGCGTGGAAGGGACATCCCTAGAGTTCGGAGAAGTCTCATGGATTCCTAGGCAGTACACACACCGGAGGTGCAGAATCCTAATTCTAAGAGTAGGAATGGGAGTTCTTGAAATAGTGGAAATAGTTTTAGGAAAACATTCCAGGAGTAAGAAAGTTCAGTAGTAAAACATTTAGGAGTGAAAATGGTTTAGAGGTGAAAACATATTAGGAGTGAAACAGTTTAGAAACATTCTAAAAAAGGGGTTCAGCAAACAACATCAAGTAGAAACACAGTCACAAAGCTTCATATTGCCCAGATTCAACTCAGTTTGTTAGTTAACATTAGGTGAATATACAACATGATGAGAACAAAAAATTACACAAAAAAGGAACATGGGTTGGGAACACAGGAATTGGTCATACCAATTGAAGTCAATTAGACAGAAAAAATAGGAGTCTGAAACACAAAGTAAACATGATGGCTTAAGGCAATAAACTGGGAATATTGAACCTTAAACACATAAGTAAACATGTAACAATAAACAGGCAAGATTAGAATTTGAACACAGAAGTAAACATGTTAGTTAAAGTGATCAACAAGAGTAAACATGATGGTTGAAACAATAAACAGGAAGAATGAAACTTAAACAGGAGTAAACATGTTGATGAAGACAGTAACAGGAAAGGACACAAAGTTAAACATGTAGTAGTTAAACTAGTACAGAAGAGACTAGTCTTAACAGAAGTAAAGCAACAGGAAGCACACAGATTTGAACTTCATAGTATAATGAACGACATTAGGAGTAGAAACATACCAGTTAAAGGAAGCAAACAGAAGGTAGAGTAGGCAATATTCAATAGTCTAGCCTTGGCTTTCAGCTGGCTAGACAAGCAATGAGCACAAGTAGCAGATAGATAAGAGCAAAGTATGTGTGTGAGTGTGTGTTTTTTGTGAACTATTATTTTTCTTTTGAAGAATTAGAATGGGAGTGTATATGTAGCACTAAGTGAGGTAAAACAAATAAGGTAAAGAGGAAATCACAGTTCGTAAAACAAGGGTAATCAAATAAAATCAATCAGCCAATTAGGGAATCAACTCCTATAGAGAAATCCTGAAGAGACCCATTAAATTGGGGAGAGTCAAGTAACGGCCAGAGTTGGGGTTCAATTAAGGCAGCAAATCAGAATCATACCATATATGGAATTAGTCAAATCCCCAAACGATATTGATAATCTAATTAAGGTAAGTATAATCAATCAAGGTCACAAATAAGGAAACAAGTAAAAATCCCAGCAAATATGGATTAACAGGACAATCATTCGAATCCTTAATAGGAATCAACAGTAGAAAACTTAAAGAATACTGATTTTAACAAGAAAGATTTTTCAAATCCCTAATAGAAATCAATAAAGTAAAAACCCCACAGAATGCTGATTTTAACAGGGAAAATTGTTCAAGTCCCTAAATAGAATCAATTAATATGACTGGTTCACAGAAACAAACATAATAACGGAAAAAATTCAAAGAAGTCAGTGTCACAAAAAAAACGTTTGGAAGTTTAAGCATATACACGAGAATCAGTCAAGATAGTGAAGAACAATTAGTTTAAACACTGAAAAGTTAGGAAAACCTTTGAAGAAAAGTCTGGACGAACCCTAATTTCAGAAAGAGTGAATAAAATCAAAGCAGTTAACTAAAACAAAAGATTTTCAAGGGAAAACACCTGACAATACTCGAATCACTTCAGATCTACAAAGATCTGAATAGATTCGAATAGTAGTGAAACTAGGGTTTTCAAAAACAGTCGAGACGAAAGAGACTCGGTCAAAAACTCATAGATTCAAACTAAAAATAAGAGGAATTATGTACTCACAAACGAGAATGGCCCTAGACGGACCAGTAAACAAGTTTCAGGCAAGAACTAGGTTGAATCTCCATGAGATTCTTCTAAGGATCCATGTAATCAAACAAATAGGAGGTATAGAAGG
>ML416499.1:0-14539 GCA_005239525.1 Nicotiana knightiana | reverse complement strand
AAAAGTCTTAAGAAAATTGATTAAACATCAGTTTAGTATTTAATAAATTCAACTGATACGTTCAATTCCTCGTGGGATCGACTTTGGGCTTAATACCCCAAATTTATATTTGCAACGCCCGTTTAGTCTTTATAGAAGACATAGTTTAGCGTGATCAATTAACATCACAGGTTTATTGTTAAAGCCCCGCCTTAGCCTCGTCACTACTTCACCGAGGTTAGCTCGACACTTACTCAGTACATGGGGTCGGTTGTACTGATACTACACTCTGCACTCTTTTGTGCAGATCCAGGTACTAACCAGCAGTAGAGATTTTTAGAGCAGCCATCTATTTATTCGGAGACACGAGGTATATCTGCCGGCGTTCGCAGATCCCGAGAGTCTTCTCCTATTTTTATAAAACTGTTTTAGTATATTCAGAACAGTTAAACCATTTCTTTCGGCCATTATTTGTAGTGTTCTTTAGTAGTTCGTGGATTGTGACACCAAACCCTGGGGTAGTCTTAGAGTTGTTTGCAAAATTAGTTCGTGATCCGTTTTATTTAAATGGTTATTATTATCATTGGGAATTATTCTAATTAAGTTCTTTTGGAAGTTATTTATTTGTGCTTAAGTAATAAATTAAGGAAATAAATTATTCGAGTTCTAACATTGGCTTTCCTAGCAAGTGTGGTGTTAGGCGCCATCACGATCCCTGAGGTTGGGAACCAGGATCGGGACATGGTCATTGGTCATTCATGTTATATGCTTGGTTGGTGACATATTTGCGCTTGACAAATCTTAAGATTTTCGTTAATCAATATTTATATATATATTCTAATAGTGATATGTCATCATTCTGAGATTGCCTCTCCTGTTGGAGAATTCCCTTGGTGGAAAAGGTGTGTAAACTTAAATTTTTTAATAATTGATCAAGTCGGACTTCAAATCCTCATTTTATATTTTTGAAAGTTATTACAATAATACTCAATTTCTCCAATTAATTTAATGATAAAAGCAAAGATGAAACCATGGAATATAATCAAATTCGGGTGAAGAACACTTACAAGTACGGCAAATAAAATATGCTTTTGGGGCCTAGACTACCCGGACATAACCATAATAGTAGCTACGCATGAACTCCCATCACCTCGTGCGTGCGTAGCCCCGACAAATAGTAGAACATATTTAATTATTTCACCTATGGGGAAATTCCCTCTTACAAGGTTGGAAAGGAGACTTACCTCGCTCCGAAGTTCCATAATCGGCATTCCACACCCTTCCGATGACTCTAATCAATGCACAACGCTCCAAAACTATCCAATAATTATCCAAACCCATTAATATATACCTAATTACTCATTATAAGCTGATTTATAAAAATTCCTAACCCCGAACGAGAAGTCGATAGAATCGCCATCGGGCCCACATGCCCGGATTCCGAAATTTTTTGAAGATGAAGATTACCCATAACTTCACTAACTCAAATATATAATTCACCCTCAAATTTATGCCCAAAGTCGTCGCTAAAATAAAAAATTATAAATTTTCTAGGTTTTCTACCAAAAACCCCAAGTTTACACAAACTTCCATGTTAAAAATCTATACATAATCAAGGTGGGTGGGGATATGTTACCTTGCCATATATGATTAAACCTCCTCTTCAAACCCTCCAATAATCACCCAAGCCAAGAGAAAATGAAAGAAAATGGCCAAATCCTGCTTTTAAATAACACACTGCCCAGACCCGAATTCCGCACCTGCGGTCGAACCGGCGCACTTGCGGCCTCGCAGGTTCGGCCCAAAACTTCGCACCTGCGCACTCCCCTTGCCCGACACGGATCTGCACCTGCGCCTCCTTTTCCACATCTGCGCCTTCGCATGTGTGGACACAACCTCGCACCTGCGGCCCCAACCAAGCCAACCCCATCCACTTCTGCGACTCCAAGGCCGTACCTGCAGCCAAAACCTCGTAGGTGCGGTCACACTAGACACCAGCAGCCTTAGCTTTTCTCAACATTCCTTTTTCGACCCGATAACCATCCAGAATTCACCCGGGGCCCCCGGGACCCCGTCCAATCACACCAACCAGTCCCAAAACATAATACAGACCTGCTCGAGGCCTCAAATCACATCAAATAACATCGAAACAATGGATCACAACTTAATTCAATCTTTATGAACTTTGAAATTTCCAACTTCTACATTTGATGCCGAAACCTATCAAATCACGTCCGATTGACCCCAAATTTTGCACACAAGTCTCATTCAACATTATGGACCTACTCCAACTTTCGAACTCGGAATCCGACCTTGATATCAAAATTCACATTTCCGGTCGGACTTACTAAAAACCTTCAAATTTTTAACTTTAGCCAAATGACTAAAAAATGACCCACGGACCTCCGAATTCACTTCCGATCGCGCTCCTAACACCAGAATCACCATACGGAGCTATTCCCATACTCAAAATCCCAAACGAACATCAATAACACTGAAATGCACTTCAAGCCAGACTTATGAAATGTCTTCCAAGATGCTAACTTCTACAGTGTGCGCGAAAATGCTCCCGGGGTCATCCAAAACCCGCTCCGAACATGCGCCTAAGTCCAAAATCATCATGCAAACCTGCTGGAACCTTCAAATCCTGATTCTGAGGTCGTTTACTCAAAAATCCAATCTTAGTCAATTCTTCCAACTTAAGGCTTCCAAAATGATAACTTTCTTTCCAATTCGCCTCCGAACTTCCCGAAATTCAGTTCTGACCACGCCTACAAGTCATAATACCTGAAATGAAGCTAATCATGGGCTTAACCCGCCAAACAACGTGCTATATCTCAAAATGATCGGTCGGTTTGTTACATTCTCTCCCACTTAAACATGCGTTCGTCCTCGAACGTGTTAAGAATAACTCTTGAGTTATCTGAAATCATTGTTCAACACTTCATGCACCTACTTGTGCTACAAACACTCATTTGAGCACATTAGCTCGATCAAACCTAAAGACATCCTCTTTTATGCATACAATAAGCTCGGAACCCAGTTCCAACTCTCGAAATTCTCTGCCAGGCATGTTTCCAATATATGAACACTGAATTAATCACTACACGAGCTACCAGATTGTGACTGCATGCCTACGCTGGATTAGCACCAAACACTGCATAATTCGCCATTTAATCATAATGACATTCCCTGACCTTAATAGCCAAAATTCCATGAATCTGATGCTCCCAAGCACCTCATGACTTCTATATAGGTCCTGCTATAATGCTTATGATACCATCGGAATGGAGGAGATGTGTAGAAGTTTACAACCAACTGTAGAGTCAACAAATCATTGAACCTCTTCTCTTTCCTAGAATCATCACTTCATTACGAACCAACTAATGGTATTTGTTATTTAATATACTTCACACAATCTTATCGCACTGATCCCTGATCCGATGAATCTCGTCTCACCCTGTATGAACTGCTCTGACAACAAGTCACCCCAGACATGACCAACAGTCTCACATGATGCCACAATGCACCAATAGGCCACAACTCGAACACGATACATAAGGAAATGACTCAGGAAGGGACTACTCAACTCCCGCAACTAATATGAACTTTCCTAAAAAAATAGAAAGTAAAACACAAGAAAAATAAATATAGGGGACTATACTCTACATCACACTGTTGTGGCGCGCAACCCGATCCAAATAATATAACCGTGGCGGCGTGCCACCTAATCCACCCATAAAATTCACCTAAGGAGATACACACCGAGCTAAATTGCTCATTAACATAAAATATCGAATATTGGTCACAAGTACGCTAAGTGCATAATACCATCCTGGGGAGACTGATAGAGCCATACGCTACAAAACTCAAGCACAACTGAGGTGCGATATATATACTCTGACTCTCAAGAGCTATCCTGCTCACATAACATCATCACTACGCGGAATCTCAACACATAAGAAACTATCAAGCCATTTCACATCTCGGACGACACAATCATAATGTTACATGAAATGGACGAGGATGGAACATCATCTAATGTTCTAGTACCTCTCCATGAGAAGTCCTATACTTAAATGAACACACCTGACTCTTATAGAGCCCATAATTATATTTACATCCATTCACAACCTTCAAGCCAATTCCGCTCGCACCGAGCTAGGGTAATAGCCTTACCTGGGTCCATAATAACCCACATTTCCTCATAAAATGCAAGAACAACCATCACAACCTGAGCAAAACCCCTACATCCGTTACCAAATGAACCAAGCGCCCTCCAGGCGTAAAATCTCAAATAAACAATATTATACCTCTTTATACTTGGTATGAATCTTCAATCAATCAAGTGACTATATGTCACACTCATACGATCTTCGCGTGGAATACATTTCCGCGACCTCATGCACTAGATAACAAGTTTTCACCTCCTTACCACCGGCCACACAACTGCTGTAAAGCCTACCAAGAAATCTGCAACCAGAACGCAACGCCTCTTACACAACCACCGATCTCAGTTGATACTAAAGACAATACCAGCTTACTCTAAACATCTAAATCCCTTTCCTTGCTCATCTGATCTTGTGACATCCTTGCCAACACTGAACAACTACCTTGATCCTCGCTTCCAAATTTCATATCGTTCACTACACCTAACATGCCAATATGCAATCGCACAAGAATCTCGTCATAACTCCTGAACCACTAATAGGGTAAACATTTTATCACATAGAAACCTTTTACTTAACTCAATTCAAGATAACCATAACAACACGGGAGTAATTTCTCATAGTCATAAAACATGCAAATCCTCAAGTAATAGTCTATACCACCATAATCCTTCTGGGATCTGCCTACACATGACAGGCCATAATACATGAATGCTTCCAAATAAAATCAATTACGGCAGCCATAAAGAACTCACACGCACCGTCATAACTCACATGCATAACTAATCATGCTGAGAGGACTGACTACTACCGCCATTGCGCCAATTTCACCATGGCTGACCATCTAACTTTTTCAAATTTCCATTACTCGCGTCATTCTCAAATTCCACTTCTGTAAGACATAATTGATTCACCCGTATACCTCAAACTAAAACTGATATGACACTTAGCCGTGCACTCATCTTATCAACAATAGACTTCCCCCCTTTGCCCAAGCCATAGATCAAGATGAACAATAACTCACAATGCCCATACGTTAACACCGCCATAATACCCAGTGATATTCAATTAAACCTTTCATAAGCTCATATAACACGACCCATGTTATACCTTAATCCAATTCGCACTCACCTTAGGGATGATGATAACTGCAAATCAACACATAGAACTCAATTCACAATCATTTCGAGTGATTCCATTCCACGAGACTTGTCTCCAAGCCCATGAACTGTTTCATGCTCTCCTTGAACGCATATTCACATCTTCGACTGACATACCCATTCTGATAACCCTTCTATGAACCCGAAGTCATTTGTCCCTTCTATGAACCCAAATGCTACTCTGCACACCGAAGATAACGTAGAACACTCCAACCATATTATTGTTTTTTCTCTTTCCCATAATTCCGCTGCAAAAGCTCGATTCGTAACCATACTGTAGGCTTGAAATGCTTAGACACCATATTCTGACCTTCGAATTTACTAGGACCGCTATTGAGAGTCACCCACTCTGGCTTGGTCCTGAATATAATCAACTCCACGGCTTCGCTGGTAGCTGAACACCCATCTTGAATAAGCACCCGGCTGAATCACTTCCCTTGCAAATTACCTCATCACTAAGCATAAATCGTGAATCCTTCCAAAGCCTAAACCTGATTCCATAAGGCCAACTAATATGTTGATGACCAGAATTTTTGCCTTCTTCCCTTAGCCTTCTTCCCTTAGCTGTAATAACCCACTAATATGTTGATGACCAGAATTTTTGCCAATAGATACCAATGCAACCCAATCGCAGGCGATGGAACTCTCCCACTTAGCCTGAAGCCGCTATCATAGAAATATGGAACTCACCAAGAATCTTCCTTCCTTGTTGACATGATCCTGCATAACCAACTCGCCAAATTCCTTGAAATCCTTCCGTTAGCATTTCACAAGCACTCTGACCATTAACCATATTCTCATATCCGACCTATTGCTGAATAGTCATAAAAATCCCTCGCGAAACTCCTCCAACCACACAACCACTTATCTTCTCATATAAGATAACCTACCTCCGAAAATTACCAACTGACACCTTCCAGCAACACTGTACTGCACAATCTCTACGACCTCAATACCCCATCCTACGCCCGTTCTCATTTACCAACTTTACCAGTCCGTCCGCTCCTTGTGGACATCTACTAAATGCGCGACAATATCTTCTAATTCACAACTATGGTGCATCCTTCTTCATATCGAACAACTCATCTCTATTGCATCCAGTCTTCCGCCAAAATAGCCAATATTTCAATTTAAGCCCGTGGACCCAACCATCGCCCACTAAAATTCTCTAGTCGCTCCCAACTTCTCCTCAAGATGTGCAACTATCTTACCACATAACTCATATGCTACGCTGCCACTCTCCCATTTTGGTCAAACTCACTCCTTTAAGCGACTGCTCGACTTTCGCTTTTTACACCTGGCCTTCTAGAAATCTAACCGTTGTCTGACACTTCCCACATGTCTTTCCTCATCGTAGGCTGCCCAGTCGTTACCTCAAATAAATATCATTCTCTGTAGCACTTAAACCAGCAGACCACCACAACCTCAAAACTCTCCGAAGATCATCTTCCACGAACCGCCTACATAAGAAATACTTATTCAAACCTGAACCACCGCACACCACGATCTTTGACAGCCGCTTCTTCAATATTACTTCACATTACTCTGACCAAATGCAACCGAAGAAAGCATAGCAGCGGCGAACATAAGACATCCTATTCGATCAAAGACGACGATGCCACATCACAGAGGAAAATTCCTCCTCACTTGAAACCACCCAGTGTAATTACCTTATCAAATTGAACTTGATCATTTATAGTCCAATTGTCTTTCCTCTGCCGAAAATAAAATATTGAAATCTCAGAATCATGCTCCGAGTAGAACTCCTATCAGGTCATTCATTTCCCCGACATATGGGCAAGCATTCTATCATCATATCAATACCGTACGATAACCGGTCGTAAGCATCATAACAACTTGAGCATAGCCTCAAAGCTCTTAGAAACACAACTACTGAGTTGAAACAACATAATATCCTGTCGCAGAGCAACGACAATAGCCCCAACCAACTACGCAAGGAAAAACATCACACACCATCTCCGTAGTACCACTACAATTCCTCAAATTCTCGATTTATAGAAAGCGCTTCGCGACATGTAATATTGAGTAAGAAGAAATGTAGGCATAAGCCTCAAAGGAATCAAACCGCAAGATAAGGAATCAAGAAGTGAAGTACTTCTAACAGCCTTGTAGCCTCTCAAAAATAAGTACAGACATCTCCGTACCGATCCGCAAGACTCTAGTAGACTTGCTCATGACTCATGAGACTTAAGGGAACTTAGTGCTCTGATACTACGTTGTCACGACCCAAAATCCATTAGGGTCGTGATGGCGCCGGACACAACAGTCAGGCAAGCCAACCCTCATTAGTTAATTAAGTTCCTATTTTATTATTTTTTGAAATCTTTACTTTTTAATTCATTATATAAAGATCAAATAAAGTTACCGAGTAAACAACGATGTTTTAGCTAATTCAATCGACAAATACATCCCAAAGTCATCCCAGAACCCGGTGTCACAAGTGCATGAGCAAAATTTCTAGGAAGTATACATGTGTTACAATATTGTCCGGAATACAAACTGGAAAAAGCAATAAAGTACATCTGAGGGAGACTCTGCCAGCTGCGGGTCGTCTCGAGAGATGCAGCATGCCCAAGTCTCCATATCAACCATGCCAAGATGCCAAGCGGGGCCACTAGATATACATGTACCTGTGTAATAAAAATGCACAAGAAGTGTAGTATGAGTACGAAAATAACGTGTACTCGGTATGTATTCCGCCGAACCTAGAAGAGGTAGTGACGAGAGATCGACTTTGACACTTGCTAGAGGTCAATTTAATATACACAAGTGTGATGCTAAACATGGATGCTACAATCAAAAAACAAATATCGACAGGAAAGGACAACTTCTTCAATAAATTATAAATCTCAGTTTCCGTCATTTCAGTTAGCAACTCATATCTTAAGGAAATTAAATAGTTTAAATCACAGATGGTATCCAGCAAATATCATGCGTAGGAAATGCCGAGGGCCGAACGACCCAAACCAACATAAATGTAAATTGTGTTGCCGAAAGGTTGAACGACGCGAACCATAGATGCATCTATTAACCTGCCATGGCATACAGACCTCTCCCATGAGAGTAGTGGACGAAATCACCCCCCTCGCAGAATATAAATTGCAAAGCGATCACACATAATCATACACATTAAAACAGTCTACTCCGACAACATCGGGAAAACAAGTACCCAAGAAAATGAAAAATTTCTCTTTTAATGGTCACGAAAATAGTATTTAAATATTTTCCATAAATTCATTTACCAAGTTTGATAAGGTTTAAGCACTTTAATTTCATTAATAAGGTTACAAGTACGGCAAATAAAACATGCTTTTGGGGCTCAGACTACGCGGACATAAGCATAATAGTAGCTACGCACGGACTCCCGTCACCTCGTGCGTCCGTAGCCCCCACAAATAGTAGCACATATTTAATTATTTAACCTATGGGGAAAATTCCCTCTTACAAGGTTAGAAAGGAGACTTACCTAGCTCCGAAGTTCCATAACCGGCATTCCACGCCCTTCCATGACTCTAATCAATGAACAATGCTCCAAAACTACCCAATAATTATTCAAACCCATTAATATATACCTAATTACACATTATAAGCTGATTTATAGAAATTCCTAACCCCGAACGAGATGTTGATAGAATCGCCCTCCGGCCCACATGCCTGGATTCCAAAATTTTTCGAAGATGAAGATTACCCATAACTTCACTAACTCAAATATATAATTCACCCTCAATTTCATGCCCAAATTCGTGGCTAAAATTAAAAATATAAATTTTCTTGGTTTTCTACCAAAACCCCAAGTTTTCACAAATTTCCATGTTAAAAATCTATACATAATCAAAGAATTTAACTCAAGGTGGGTTAAGATAGCTTACCTTGCCATATATGATGAAATCCCGCTTGAAACCCTTCAATAATCGCCCAAGCCAAGAGAAAATGAAAGAAAATGGCCAAATCCTGCTTTTAAAATAACACACTACCTAGACCCGACTTCTGCACCTGCGGTCGAACCGCCGCACCTGCGGCCTCGCAGGTGCGACCCAAAACTTTGTACCTGCGCAATCCCCTTGCCCGACACTGATCCGCAGCTGCACCTCCTTTTCCGCATATGTGCCTTCGTAGGTGCGGACACAACCTCTCACCTGCGGCCTCAGCCAAGCTAGCCATATCCGCTTCTGCGACACCAAGGCCGCACCTGTGGCCAAAACCTCGTAGGTGCGGTCACACCAGACACCAGTAGCCTTAGTTTTTCTCAACATTCAAAATTCGATCCTATAACCACCCGGAATCCACCCGGGGCCCTCGGGACCCCGTCCAATCACACCAACCAGTCCCAAAACATAATGCGAACCTGCTCGAGGCCTCAAATCACATCAAATAACATCGAAACAATGGATCGCAACTCAATTCAATCTTTATGAACTTTGAAATTTCCAACTTCTACATTCGATGTCGAACCCTATCAAATCAGGTCCGATTGACCCAAAATTTTGCACAAAAGTCACATTCAACATTATGGATCTGGTCCAACTTTCCAAATTGGAATCCGACCTTGATATCAAAATTTTCACTTCCGGTCGAACTTCCTAAAAACCTTCAAATTTCTAACTTTTGCCAAATAACTCCAAAATGACCTACGGACCTCCGAATTCACTTCCGATCACGCTCCTAACACCAGAATTACCATACAGAGCTATTCCCGTACTTGGAATCCCAAATAGACATCAATAACATGACAATTCACTTCAACTCAGACTTATGAAGTTTCTTCCAAGATGCTAGCTTCTACAATTGCACCGAAATGCTCCCGGGTCATCCAAAACCCGCTCCGAACATACGCCTAAGTCCGAAATCATCATGCGAACCTGCTGGAACCTTCAAATCCCGATTCTGAGGCTGTTTACTAAAAAATCCAATCTTAGTCAATTCTTCCAACTTAAGACTTTCGAAATGAGAACTTTCTTTCCAATTCGACTTCGAACTTCCTAAAATTCAGTTCCGACCGCGCCTACAAGTCATAATTACCTGAAATTAAGCTGCTCATAGCCTTAACCCGCCAAACAACACGCTTGAGCTCTAAACGACTGATCGGGTCGTTACATCCAACTTATAAAACTAATGACAAAACATATCAAACCAATTCCGAATGAGCTCAAAATTTGCATGCAAGTTCCAAATAATACAACAGAGCTATACCAACTCCCAGAATTATAATCCGAACCCGATATCAACAAAGTCAACTACTGATCAAACCTCTCAACCTTCCAAACCTTCAACTTTCCAACTTATGGACTTTAATCCAAATTCAAGTATACGCCTATGTCCAAAATTACCATATGAAGCTATTTTTTTTAGCAATCCACTAGGCAGTGCCTAGGGCTAGTTTTTATTTATATATAGTAAAATAAAACAAAGTAACATGTCGTCTTGCACTGCGCAAAACAATAATTTATGCCTACTACATAGATCCTATCATCAACTTGGGTCTCGAGCATCCCAAACTTGATATTACATCTTGAAATACTAATACTATGAACACTAGTATATAAAATTTGTATAAAACATAGGTAAAATAGTCTGTAAACCTCGTTGCCTTGATGCTCACTCAAAGTGTACTGCTCGATCCATGTGTAGTTCGTAACCATGCCATTGCGTGAAGTAAGATCCAGTATATAAATCTTCATTGCATATCCAGTATGTTGATCTTCATTTCATATCAGTATGTTGATCCAGTGTGTCCTTCGATCCTTATTTGTGGCATCATCTGCTTGCTTTCCTGTCGAAATCCAGTATATATCTGCATTGCTTGAGTGTCTCCATAGGTAGGCTTAATATGTGTAATCTCTTTGCCTTGTCATACTTATACATGTCACCTTTCCTTCTTCCAGGGAATGAGCACCTAGTGCTAATACCACCCTTGGAAGTCGTAGTGAGTGACAAGGTATGAGTACAACATCATTTCCAGTTGAGTCAATGCTATTGCCTACCCTGGTTGTTCTAGCAATGTAAAGAACCATAGCACTAGCACTGTACCTCCAAACAAAACAATAAATTTCGTTTGAATCTGGACATCCCTGCACTGCTCCTTCCTTGCAATCAGTGATTCCCCTCATTAAAGTTTTCTGAATTGTGCTTTTCTCCAGTTGAACATTAATCTCTAGCAACTGTTTTGTTTACATATTGTAAGCCTTATGAATTTGCATAGAGACAGCATTATGATCCTCCAAAGTGCTGAATTGTAGAAGTTCAGCTTTGGTACCTGCAAAAGAGCACACGACATTAGTGAAAAAATGAATCCCCATGCTCTCCTCTTTACAGGTTTGAACATGGTTATTTACATCCCTTGTTATCATGTTGCTTCAATACTTTCTTCTTCCTTGTACCCTCAGTTCCTTGCCACCCTTATTCTCAAGACAGGGCATTGCATCTTATCATCATTGAGAATTCTCCTGCCCATTGTGTCTAGCTCCCAGAATCCATGACATTCTAGATTTCCATTATCCAAAGCATAGTTTGCCAAGTGATCTGCCAGTCTATTCCCTTCTCTAAGAATGTGTGACACCTTCAGTGTACACTCTTCCTTTAATCTCCATATTTCCTCCATTTGATCGACTATATTCCAGGGTGGTTTCAACCTTCCTTTTACTACATTTGTAATCAGCATTGAGTCAATTTGTATCCACACCTGACTAAGGTTCGTTGCATTACATATTCTTAGTGCCTCCACTAGTGCTGTAGCNTTTTTTACAGTATTTCTGACTCATAAATGCACTCCACAAGCTGGGCTTAGTTCTAAAATTCCACCACAGCTTGCAAAATAAAGCTTTTGAAACATCCTGCAAGGATCTGAATCCTATACCTCCCTCTTCATATGGCATGCGTAGTGTGTTCTAGGATGCCCAATGTCTTGAAGTTCCTCCTATATTACTACTCCAGAAGAATTTTGCAAAGATTTTATGTAGATCTTTGATCACATAACCTGGAGGATTCACTGCTGAGAGTAGGTGAATGGGCATGCTTTGCAGCACATGTGCTATCAGAACTGTTCTTCCTCCTATAGAAAGAAGCTTACCTTTCCAAGATTGTAACTTGTCCATGACTTTCTTCATTAGATCTTGATAGTACTCCTTTTTTCTCCTTGCATAGAAAATAGGACAGCCTAGATAAGTAAATGGAAACTCCTTCCTTTCAATACCAGTTATCCTCTCCACATTCTGAACCACTTCTATATCAGACAAGTGATGCATGTATATGGCTGACTTGCTCTTGTTCACCAGCTGGCCAGAAGCCAATTCATATTCATGCAACACTCTCATAATTAGCCTCAAAGTCACCTTATTAGATGAAGAAAAGATGATAGTATCATCTGCGTATGCTAAATGGTTTATTTTTGGACTCCATTTGGGCATACCAAAGCCACAAAAGTGAGAGTTTTGATGAAGTGAATTTAGTCCTCTCGATAATGCTTCAGCAGCCAGGATGAATAGAGTTGGTGAGAGTGGATCACCCTGCTTCACCCCTCGAGATGACTTGAAAAAACCATGAGGTTGACCATTTATTAAGATGGAGTACCAGTTATTCCCAATCAAGTCAAACATCAGACAAATGAACCTTTCTGAGAATCCCATTTTCCTCAGCATCTTTGTCAGAAACAACCAAGAAAGCCTGTCATATGCTTTTGCCATGTCGAGCTTAATTACCACATTTGGTCCTGCCTTAGTTCTCAGTCTTATATCTANTCTCAGTCTTATATCTGTTATGATCTCCTGTGTCAGTAGTACATTTTCTACTATGCTTCTCCCCTTTACAAAACCTGCTTGCTCTTCTGAAATTAGGTTTGGCAGCATCTCCATCATCCTCTCATGAATGACTCTCGAAAATATTTTGTTTACAAAGTTACTTAAGCTTATTGGTCTCATGTCTGCAAATGTACATACTTCTTTCTTTTTAGGCAATAGTACCAAGTTTGTATGTGTCACACTCTTTGGTAGTTGTTGACCACAAAAGAAAGCCTTCACCATGTCCACCACATCCAGTTCAATTATATCCCAACATGTCTGGTAAAAGGCTCCTGTAAAGCCATCAGGTCCTCCTGCTGAGTCTGCACTTAAACCCATTACTGCTCGCTTCACTTCCTCTGTTGTAGGCATTGCCATTAGTTTGTCATTCTGTTCAGCATCCACCAGTGTAGGTACATGCCTTAGTATGTCAAATACAGTGGGTACTACACTTTCAGTGAATTGTTCCTTGTAGTACTTCACAGCCTCTTCTGCAATCAGCTCCTCCTCTTCTATCCAGGTATCATTACTATTTTTGATCCTTGTTAGTTTTAACCTTTTCCTCCTTCCATTGACTTGAACATGGAAGAATTTTGTATTCCTATCTCCGTCTTTAAACCACATCATGCCTGATTTTTTCCTCCAAAATTGTTCTTCTATAGTTAGGTACTTCATCATGTCAGCTTGCACCTTTCTTAATCTAGTCCTGTTCTCCTGTGTAGGACTAGCCTCGAACTGCCTTTCATGAACAATAACTACCTCTTCTAAGCTGGCTATCCTCTGAAATATGTCACCATATGTAGCTCGACTCCAATTGGATAGTGTTTTTTTCACCTTTTTCAGCTTAAAGCTGAATAAAGTGAAAGGATTAGCCATAAAGTCTGCATTCCAATTCTGCCTAACTACCTCCTTGAATGTATCATGCTTTGTCCAAAAGTTCAAGAATCTGAAAGCTTTTTTGATAGGTGCAGCTTCTATGTCAAACTTCAACTGCAATGGACAATGGTCTGATCCAATCTTTGAAAGATGAGTCACTTCTAGCCCTGGGAATATATTCTGAAGTTCTGTATTACCAAAGCATCGATCCAGCCTTTTGAAGATGCAATCCTCCTCTGATCTTCCATTCCACCATGTATATATACTTCCTTTGAAGCCCAAATCCGTCAAATTGCATGTATTGATGCAATGTCTAAAATCATCTACTTCATTGATGTGTACAGGCAGGCCTCCAAATTTCTCCTCTTCATCCCAAATAACATTGAAATCACCACCTACGAGCCAAGGTGTAGTCATGTCCCTAGCCATGGCATATAATGAATCCCATAGTTCAATTCTCTCTATTGTGTAACATTTAGCATACACTAAGGTTAGGACAAACTCCACATGAGTTTCTGTATGGACTAGTTTTAAAGTCAGTTGTTGCACCATGTTGTAAAGA
>ML416497.1:0-40084 GCA_005239525.1 Nicotiana knightiana | reverse complement strand
TGCTTGATTGTCGGTATCGATCATAGTTAAGGGGTAATGTGTGCGATTGAAATGTAAAATACTTCTTGTTAATGAATTATGTACGTGTTGAAGGAAATTACTCGAGGACGAGCAAGAGTCTAAGTGTGGGGTGTTGATGCGTGGCTATAATTCATGATTTTAAACATTATATACCTTGCATTTTGTGTGCTTTAATGATAAAAATACACGTCGTATGTGCCTAATGGAGTTTATTTAATGTGTAGGTGAGTTGGAAATGGAAGCCGAGCTAAATAAGAGCATAAACTTCGGAAAATACGCGCAAGAGTCGAAAAGGAGCGACCCGGGGCAAGCCTGGCGTTAGCCAGGCGTTACACCCCAAACGCCAGGGGGTGCCTGGCGTTACCCAGGCGTTACACCCCACGCCAGGCACCCCCTGGCGTTAGCCAGGCGTTACACCCCAAACGCCAGGGGGTGCCTGGCGTTACCCAGGCGTTACACCCCACGCCAGGGGGTGCCTGGCATTACCCAGGTGTTACACCCCAAACTCCAGGGGGTGCCTGGCGTTACCCAGGCGTTATCCCCCTAACACCAGGGTATCTGTTTCGGTGAAGTCCGAGTTTTAAAGGTTTTTAAGTGTTTCCAAGTGAGAATAGGAGTCTCTTACACGGTTAGGGTTTATCCCAACCATATAAATAGACCCAAGGACACATCTTGGGGGGGGAGGAGACGAATTTGGAGAGCAAATACACACAAAAGATCATTGAAGGAGAAAGGATTATCAGTTTTCTTCATTTTATTCGAGTATTTTCAATTCATGCAACACTTATGCAATTGTTTGACTATAGCATGAGTGGCTAAACACCCATTGTTCTGGGGTTGTGGGTTAGCCATGAATATTGTTATTCAACATTAATTTAACCTTGAATATAGTTTACTCAATATATGGTTGTTTCTTCAATTCTGTGTTTAATTGCTTAATTGTCTGGCCATCAATTAGGTTCTATATACTATCTATGTTATGCTTGGGAAAGCCGTATATAGATTAGAGAAGAATTGAAGAGAGTGCGATCTTAACCCTTCAGGGGAGCGGATTTGTGGTTAGGATAGGAATATACCTAGTCACCGTGCTTAATTAAACATCGTAATCTTAGTGCGTTCTAATAGATTAATTCCATAGGAATATAGGCGTTAATCTATTGAGAATAGGTGAGGAGTGCTTCGGGAGAAGGCTATGAGAGCATTTATCGATTAATTAGCAACCATGAGTGAATTATATGAAAGGAAAAGTTAATTAGAATGCAATACGAGTGGTGAATAGGCCACAACCCTGGAATATTTGTCTCTACTGAATACATCACAATAATTCTTGTCACTTGATAATTAGTTATTCCATAGAATTTAGTATAAAATAGTACATCATTGATTTTATATTGGCTTGGTTAAATAACGATTAGAGTGATTTAGCAAGTAGTTTACACAAGTCCTTGTGGGTACGATATCTGGACTTAAAATTCTGTATTACTTGTCGACCACGTACACTTGCGTGTGCATTGGGAAATCATACCAACAACAGTCTTCTTCTTTTCTTGTTGAATCTGCATGTCTAAGTGTGTTTTCTCAAATGCAATTAGATCACCTCTAAGTTCATCATAGGATATTTTGTCAAGATCTTGACATTCCAAAGAAATAACTTTGAGTTGCCAAATCGTGGGAAGACTTCTTAGAATTTTTTTGACATGTTCTCCACTTTTGATTGGTCTACCAAATGACTTTAAATCTCCAAGGATTTTGTTGAACCTGGACAACATTTCCTTTAATGATTCTACATCCTTCATTTGAAATAATTCATAGTCTCGAACTAGGAGATTGATCCTTGTTTCTTTCACTTTGTTAGTTCCTTCATATGTGACCTCTAATTTATCCCACATTTCCTTTGCAGTTTCACATCTTGATATCTTTTCGTATTCTTCTCCACGGATAGCATTGTACAAAAAAAAAATTTCTTTAGCATTCACTGTTATGACGGCTGATTATTCTTCAGTGTAATAATCTAAATCAAGTGGATCAATTGATACTATGACTTGACCATTTTCATCTTTCTTTGGCGGAATTGGAATATTTACCCTTTTGATCACGGGCCAAACTTTAATGTCATATGACATAGTGTAGGTCTCCATACGTACTTTCCAGTGAGAAAAGTGTTGGTTGTTAAAATACGGGGGTCGTACCTGAGAAGTTCCTGCTTGAAATAGCGCTCCAACAACTGTATTTGATCCCATGATCTTTTCCTCACTTGCTGTTAAGCAAAGTTTGTGAGCCTTGCTCTGATACCAATTGAAAGTACAAGAGAGAGGGTGAATTGTAACCGATCAAAAATCTTAGTTGACTAAGTATGAGTTTAGTCGACTAGACTTTGTGCAGTGACTGATTTATGTATAGATAAATTAAATGGGCAAAAGGATAAAGAAGACACAACCGTTTTTATATTAGTTCAGCACCGGTATGGTACCTACATCTAGTTCCCTTGGGTCACAAGGGTGGTTCTCTTAGATCTTTGATAAATGTTTACAGCAATTATGGTTTTAGTTCGTTCACCACCAACGATATACAACAACAGTTATTATTTCAATTTTGACACAACTCTCTTTTTGTGTTCTAACTCTTCCTATCTTTTGTGACACTTGTAGACCCAAGAATACAATGTTTGTACTAAGAATTAGAAATACTTAGAAACACATGATGCAGTTACGTGACTGTCTTCTTGAGTTTGCCAGTCTTCTTATAGGAGAGTTTTGTGTAGCCGTTGCAGATTGATCTTTGACTAAGGCACAGAATGATCTAAGATATTTGACCCAAGGGGTGCTTCCGAATCCTACACAAGAGATGGGCTGGATTAATTTATATCCTTCCCTTACATATCCATAATCAATGGAGTGATTTGTGGCTTGATTTGGTTGATCAATCTTCAGTATCTCGAGATTCTAAATCAGTCCTTGAAGTAGGGCCTAATTTCCTTTAGTGGCTGCACTTGATATGTTTCCCTCTTGAAGGCCTCGACGTCCTTTGATTTAGCCTTGTTTTGTCTTTCTTTAACGCTTCGACTTGATTTTATTTCCTTTTTGATGGCTTTTACTTCCTTTGATTTAACATAGTTCTTGTTGCCTTTGGTCTCATTTCCTTTTCTATGTCTTTACCAAAAGGACTTCCTTTGAAGTAGTGCTGCCTCCTAATTTCCTGCAATTAAATGGATACAATTAGATTTGCACTATTGTCCTCATCGAAACTTAGTTGTAACACTTCCTTTCTCTTTTCTTTTCTTTTATTAAAAAGAACTATGGCTTGATTAATTAATTATCCTTCTGAGAGATGTTCTATCAGAATTGTAGTATGTTTGTCATGAAAGAAGGTTGACTAAGTTTTGAATATTCACAAGATTTCTCCAACGTGAAGCTTAAATATGTCAAACTTGGTTATCAATACCTTGTAAATAATACCTTACTTGCTTGTTTTGTATATGGCCAGAATTTGTTTTGTCATCCATGAGCTACAACTTTTAGAATCAGGCCATTTCACAGTTGTTGTTTCCGCCATCGTCTGTATTTAGAAGTTGGTTTTGGGGTACCCTGCTTTGATTGGGGTATCTTCAGGGATGTCTTCCATGCAGTAGGTGCTGTTTTCAGAGGAATTCCATCGAGTCATGTTTGGTTGGCTGTTGTGCCATGTGTGATCGGTTAGAGATTGCACCATCATGCCATACTATCGGGATGTTATTGCAAGATGGGACAATGGTCTAGTGTATCAGATACTCTATCAGTAGTGGGTTCACAACTTTGCTAAGCAAGGCATGGACTTGGCTAGAATGTCAGGTGAAGATTGTGATTGTTCAAGAGGGTTCATTTACATAAGAAATTTGGCAGTTCAGGATGTTTTTCTCATGTTATGCATCAGGTAAGAGTTGTTGGCCATCTTGAAGAGGGGAAGTTGGTAACACAATTTTTGAAACAGTCTATGCTTCCGTTAGAATGCCGATAAGTCGGATGGTCAGGAAAATGCTATTTTTTCCAGGTCGACCAGCCATGTTGCAAAGAGTGCGAGTTGTAGACAATAAACTTTGGGCATGATCATCTTACCATTGATGCAAACAACACATGACTTGAGTTTCTTTTCGGAGGGATAGACTTGGGAAAAGCCTGAGTGCATTGAGATAAGTCTTTCTAGATAGTTGTACATTGTGATTGACTCCTAGACATCTTAAGGTTGGAATAAATGGAAGATGAGTCCCTCAACAACCATGCCGGACCAGTGGGCTTGGAGCCTATAACATGGGCAAGCTTTTCTTGCAAATTTGAGTGTCATGTGAGGCATATGCCGAGCTATAGCGGGGGTTTTTAACATGAGTGCCTCACCATCAATCGCTTTGGGTGAATAGGCGTTAGTGCCTACTATCGCAGGGAACAATGGCCAAAAATTTGAACTCTATGAATTGGGTGACGCCAAAACTATAGCACGGCGTGCCAGAGGGCCACGACAACCGTAAGGAAGGACTTGCAAGCAAGCTTATTTGCGGGGAGTTCAAGTTCCATAATGAGGTGGGTCAGCCACCACGTTTGTGAAGAGGAGACAAACCAATTCGTGTGGGGAAGAAAGTGTGGGAATTATGTCGAACCACTAAGATGGGCAGATACGAGTTGGAAAAACCACCATCTAGGGAGGTACGACATTGAATCACAAATGTGAGGAGGTAGGATCATAGTGAGAATACCTATGCATCAAACCTAGTTAGGAGGATAATCGAGAGAGGTTCTCCTAAATACCAATCCACTACGAATTCTTGCATATCTTCAGGTACTTAAAATTTGTTTATCTTGTGAGGTTGAGACCTAATTGAAAGAGGAGTTTCTAATAATCAATTGAATTAATAACCAAGTAAATTCGAGAGACTCACTTGAATATTAGAAGTGAATTAACTAGAGTTAAATCCCAACATTTGTCTTGCACCTATCCTATCAACCCTATCTTCTCCCAATTGATATCTTCCTTTGCTTAATACTTGATTTGATTGTCATTAGCCAATAGTTTAGACTCCTAGTTAATTTTAGTTTTAAATCACATAAATCTCAACTGTTGATCATCTTGGATAGAAATATAGCTAAAAACTACGATAATAACTGTTTAACTCCCATCCATGTGGATACGATATTATAATTTCGACTAGCGAGCATATTTAAGTGTGTGTTCTGCGCTCGTCAAATTTTGGCGTCGTTGCCAGGGATTGGCAATCAATAGTGTTTGAAATAGTTTGTAGTGCTAATTCATGAATTCTTATTTTTATTTTATTTTCTCTTTTTACGCTTGGTGTTCTTTGACCGTGCGTAGGTTACAGGTCAGATTGGTGCATGACTCGATCTTCTGGTAAGGAATTACAATCGTACGAACCATAAATCGAGAAACATCTACGACGGTTGAGGAAGGAAAGAAATCTTCCCGAGAATACAGAACAGTTGGGCAATCCTCAACCAAAGAAAAGATGGCGGAGATGATAATAATGTTGATTTGGCTGCGAGAGAGGCAACCCAATTCAGAGAGAAAGCTATAAGAGATGCTGAAGAAGCAACACTCAGAGATGCACAGATTGCTTATGAGGAGGAGATAGCTCGAAGAATAACTCAGAATCAGCCGGTGGCTACAGACCAGTTTGGAAATATAGCTCCCGACCAAGGAAGACCACTTGGCGATTATGCTAGACCGGTCTACAACCAAGTTTTATCAAGTGTGTTACCACCTCCAGTTGCAGCCAATAATTTTGAGCTGAAGCAAGGGTTGCTTCAAACCCTCCAAAACAACTGTGTCTTCAAATGAAAGATGAACGAAGATCCAAACAATCATCTAATGAACTTCGAGGATATCATGAACACCTTTCAATACCAGTGTCACAAGATGCAGTGTACTTAAGGGCATTCCCCTTCACTCTGAAAGATGACGCAAAGTGCTGGCTTCGAAGCTTGCCCCTGGGATCAATTAGAACATGGGAGGAGATTACATCAAAGTTTCTTGCTAAATATTTCTCCTCACCTAAAACGGGAAAGTTTAGAAGAGAAATCCATAACTTTTGCCAGAATGAAACTGAGACTATGTTTGAATCATGGGAGAGGTTTAAAGAGATTGTGCGAAAGTGTCAACATAGCGGAATTGAAGTCTAGATGCAACTCCAGGACTTTTGGGATGGTTTGACACCGACCTCATGCAGAACATTGAGAAATGCAGCTGGAGGTCCGTTAATGAAGAAGACTCCAGAGGAGATAGTCACTATTCTAGATGAGTTATCTGAAGATGCAAATCAGTGGCCCTCAGAGATTGCTGAAAGAAGAAGATCAACTGGTGTTCACCAAGTTGATAACAAAAAAAATTCGTGCAGGTACAACTTGATACCATGGCTCTATCTTTTCCCCAAAATCTCTATAGAGAAAAGCTAGACTAGCAGTTCGAGAGATTTTTAGCCATGATGAGACAGGTCAATGTAAATTTGCCATTCACTGAAGTTCTCTCACAAATGCCAGCTTATGCAAAGTTCTTGAAGGAGATCCTCACAAAGAAGAAAAAGATGGAAGAGACCTCAGTGGTCAAAGTCACAGAGCATTGCAGTGCAATATTGTAAAATAAACTTCCACAAAAGCGTGGAGATCCAAGGAGTTTTACTATACCTTGCTCTTTAGGCACTCTTAATTTTGATAAATCATTATGTGATCTTGGTGCCTCAGTTAATCTAATGCCATTATCTATTTATAGGAAACTGGAGAAGGATATTGGAGAGATAAGGTGGGTGCCAATATCTCTGCAGCTGGCAGACCAAACAACTATAACACCCGAGGGGATAGTAGAAGATGTGTTGGTGCGGGTGGATAATTTTGTATTTCCTATAGATTTCATAGTGGTGAATATGGAGGAGAACAAAGAGGTCTCCCTCATCCTAGGAAGACCATATTTTGCAACAGGTAGAGCTATACTGGATTTACATGATAGAAAACTCATGCTTAGAATGGGTGAGGAGACTGTTACTTTTGAGATGAATGTAACAACTGGAGTGAAAAAGGAGAAGCCAGCTGCAAGTGTTGAGTGGAAGGTGAATGGTGTGAAAGAGAAGGTTGTTGCTAGTGAAAAATATAAGTGTGGGGTGTATCCCAAGAAGGCTGAGAAGAAGTTGTCTGCATGGATGTGTGAACTAGTTTGGGCGCGTGGAATGGAGCCTGAATTTGATTCAGACCCCGACTAGAGATTTAGGGAAGTTTCCTCTACCTTATACTTTTTAATTGTGTGTCATGGGGACATGCCACAACTTAAAGTGTGGGGTGGGAGATATTTTTATGTTGTATGTAGATTAGTCTTAGTTTTTGCTTTTATTAGTTTGAGTAGTAGGAAAAAAATTGAAAAAAAAAACATTAAAATTTTAAAAAATTTCCCGACGATGGATATCATTCGACGGGTTTCATGAGGGGTTAAAGTCGAAAGAAAAAAGACAAAAAAAATTTCTTTTGTTAGGTAGTGTATTAACTCCTCCTTGGTTTTTTTTTATGTCGCGGTTCTTTTCCAAGGATTTTATTTGAATCGGGTATAGTTAGTATTTAGTTTTGTTAGAAGTAGGGAACCTTGTGCTATGATTTGAATTGAAATCAAGGCCTCTTGACTTTTTTATGCCTTGATAATAGTAAGTGCTTTAGTTCTGACGCTTAGGCTCAATTTTTTACTCTTGGATAAGTGCCTTAATTTGTATGATCTTAACTTTCTTAATTGTTTTGACTAGAGTGTCTTGATGAGGCCAATCCTGAGTGAGTCATGTGCCATGTGTGTGTGAGATTTTTGTGTTGTTCAGTGAATTGCATTTGATGTCTAGAATTTTCCCTGTGTGTTTGCAAAGCGAAATAGTAGTCTTGTTTAGTTTTGAAAGTGATATAGGCATTTCTTTGTTGAGTCAGATATACTTTTACCCACCTAACTATTATGTATCTTAGTTAACCCCTTTGAGCATGTAATCATATTTCTTTGCCGACCACATTACAAGCCTTATCCATTTGTTTGAATTGACCATTTATTTGAACCTTGCACCTCTCATGAACCCTTAAAAATGTTATGAACTTTATAAAAGTTGAAGTGTAGGGGTGGTTGTTTTGGCTTTTGAGTGGAACTAATGAAATAAGGAGAAATGTGCACTTTTTTTTGAAAAAGTAAGAGCTACTTGAATTAAACAAGAAAGGAAAAAAAGTTGTATTGTTGTGAACGAGATTCATTGATAAGTGGTAGTTCTTGATGTATGGTGCTTAAATAATTTGGGGAGTTAATGCATGTTAATGTCAAGGTGGAGTATGGTTTGACATAAGTGTAGGGTTTTGAATGTTAAAGTGTATGTATTAAAGTTCTTAGGGAGGTGTAGTCACTCTTATATCTAAATGCATCCTACCCGTCCCGCAACTTACATTACAACCAGTTAAAAGTCCTGCTTGATCCTTGAATGAATGAGCTCAATTAGTAGAGTAGTACACTACGGGCAAGCCTATGGTTCATCTTTTGTGGCATATGAATGTTATTTCTGAGAGTGAGTGTATTCTTTCTATCTTGAGTTCCTGATTGTTCTTAATTTTTATTGTGTGTGGAACTACTCTCTTTTAATATGTGAGGGCATATGATTCATAAAGTAAAGGTAATGCCATTGACCTCTATGTTAGAGTAAGTGAGTGAGTTGTAAATAATGCGTGGTACTTGTGAGTCAAATCTTGAGGTGAAGATATTACACTATTGTGCTTAGTCTATTTTAAATATTCTTGGTGTAATGAGTTAGGAGAGTTGCTTAGTAAGATTGTGTCTATATAAAGTATGGTTTATTGCTCGAGGACGAGCAATGGTTTAAATGTGGAGTGTTGATGGTAGGCTATAATCTCATGTTTTAGTCGATTATTACATTCCAATTTACTGCACTTTAGTTGAGTTTGAGCTTTAATCGCTAGTGTTTTGCGCTAATTGTGTGTTTTATGCCTTGTAGGAGTGATTTCGAGCTATGTAGATGTTATGGAATGAATTAAATTGATTTGGAGCTTTTAAGTCTGAGTAAAAGCCCAAGGAATTAAGTCGGGATCGTGTTCGAGGATCAACGGTGATAGTTAAGAACGAACGACGAGCACGCATACTGTGTAGTGTCCAGTAAAATGCATAATATTTCTCTCGGAACTCCTTTTTGGGTTCCACAACATATTGGTGGAAATCTAGTTCAAAGGGATACAACTTTCATGTTTTACGTTTTTTCAAATTCACAACAGAACAGGGTGAAAAGTGCGTGGCAAGTGCGCGGCCGCGCATATGGGGTAGAACAGTATGAAAAGTGCGCAGCCAAGTGCGCGGGCACACTTCCAGGTGCGCGGCCGCACAGGTCCTTCCCGGGAAAAGTGTCCTTTTTCGCGTAGGAGAAGGTGTATTTGTTTGGGCCTGACCCTACTTGGTATATATACATGGAAAAATGATATTTTGAGCACTTTTGACACATCTAAGACCTAACGAGGCTAAGGAGAAGTTGGAGAAGCAAGAGCACAAGGAAACCATCATTCAATCCCAACTCAAGACAAGGGTTTGGATTGTTTTATGTTTTTCTTTACTTTAAACTTAATTGTGATGAATTAATCCATGTGTATGGAGTAGTTCTCTTTAGGGTTTGATGGATTTGGTGTATTGATACTTATTTGTGGAAAATTAACTCTAGTTTTTATGTATTGAACCATTTTGGATGTTTTTATCATTGCATGTATATTCACTAGTTCATGTAATCGAGAGAGGCATAACTTGTAATATTGTTGCATTCTATATTGTTGGTTGAATTCATTAATTCTTCTTAGTAATCGAAATAGACTAGTAGAGATATTGATTTAACCTAGTTAGGAGGATAACCGAGAGAGGTTCTCCTAAAGACCAATTCATTACGAATTCTTACATATCTTCATGTGCTTAAAATTGTTTCATCTTATGAGGTTGAGACCTAACCAAGAGCGGATTTTCTACTAATCAATTGAATTAATAACCAAGTAAATTCGAGAGACTCACTTGAATATTAGAAGTGAATTAACTAGAGTTAAATCCCAAACATTTGTCTTGCACCTATCCGATCAACCATATCTTCTCCTAATTGATATCTTCCTTTGCTTAATACTTGCTTTGATTGTCATTAGCCAATAGTTTAGATTCTTAGTTAATTTTAGTTTTAAATCATGTAAATCTCAATTTTTGATCATCTTGGATATCAATCTAGCTACAAACTGTGATAATAACTGTTTAAATCCAATCCATGTGGATACGATATTATAATTACTGTATTTGACTAGCGAGCATATTTAAGTGTGGTTTTTGCGCTCCTCATCGCCCCAAAAAGTCGACTTGGGCCCATGTCTTGGAATCGGGTAAAAGTAACAAAATAAAAACACTCATTCACTCACGAGTTCCCTCGTACCAAAATTACTCAAATTCGATATCAAAAACCTAATCAAAACTCAAAAACTTGGTTGATGAACTTTCCAAACTTTTCGCCAATTTTCTCAACCTAATTCCTTAATTAAATGATGAAATTAACTATAGATTAGCGGAATATAACCATAAATGAGTTAACACTCATTACCCAAAATCTTTCTCTGAAAATCCTTCAAATAATCACCCAAAACCGAGCTCTCAAAGTCCCAAAATGAAAATGGGATAAAACCCTCGAACTTAGCATTTTCTGCCCAGCGATCTTCGCACATGTGGACCTCAATCGCACCTATGACGCCGCACCTGCGGAATAACCATTGCAGGTGCGGAAATGACTTAAGAGGCATGGGACAACTTCTACGATAAGGTGGCCGTGCGCGTTCGCAACTGCGGACAATGGTCTGCTTTTGCGAAGTCCTCACCCACTCGGCTCCCGCTTCTACGATCACTCCCCCGCATGAGCGACTTCGATTCTGCACCCCTTTTGTCGCACCTACGACCACTGGTTACCCGAACTAGGGCCGCATCTTCGAGCTCCCTTTTGCACGTGCAAGTCCGCACTTGCAGTCACCCCACCGCAGGTGCAATTACACCAGAAGCTGCAATGCTTCAACAAGTCCTCCAACTTCCAATTTGATCCGTTGACCATCTGAAATCAACCCGAGGCCCCTGGGATCTCAATCAAATATACCAACAATTCCTAAAACACCATACGAATTTATTCGATCCCTCAAATCACATCAAACAACGCTAAAAACACGAATCACCCTCCAATTCAAACTCAATGAACTTTGAAAATTCAAACTTCTACAACCGATGTCGAAGTCTATAAAATCATGTCCGATTGATCCCAAATTTTACACACAAATCATAATTGACATTACCTACTCCAACTTTCAAAATTGAAATCTGATCCCGATATCAAAATGTCCACTCCCGGTCAGAGCTCCCAAAAATTCAACTTTTTTCCATTTCAAGCCTAATTCAGCTACAGACCTCCAATTCACAATCCCAGCACGCTCCTAAGTCCAAAAATCACCCAACGGAGCTAACGGAACCGACGAAACTCCATTCCAATGTCGTCTTCACACAGTTCAGACTATGGTCAAAATCCTAGAACTTAAGCTTACACACCGAAATAAAAAATAGAACCTCCTGGCAAGTCACATAAGGAAAAAAAGATACGGGGGAAGCAGTAAATAGGGGATCAGGACTATTACTCTCAAAATGATCGGCCGGATCGTTACATCCTCCCCCTCTTAAAACGATCGTTCATCCTCAAACGCGCATAGAGACATACCCGAAGTGGTGAAAAGATGAGGATAACGGTTGCGCATATAATGCTCGGTCTCCCAAGTTGCCTCCTCGACCGGCTGACCCCTCCACTGAACCTTCACTAAAGCAATGTTTTTTACCTCAACTTTTGAATCTTCCTGTCCAAAATAGCCATCGGCTCCTCAACATAAGATAAATTCTTGTCTAATTGGACTGAGCTGAAATCCAACACATGAGGCGGATCGCCATGATACTTCCGGAGCATAGAAACATGAAATACCAGATGGACTCCTGCCAGGCTGGGAGGCAAGGAAAGCTCATAAGAAACCCCCCCCCCAACACGCCGCAACACCTCGAACGGGCCAATAAACCTTGGGCTCAGCTTTCCCTTCTTCCCGAACCTCACCTTTCATGGTGTGACCCCCGGAGCAGGATCCGCTCTCCAACCATGAATGAAACATCGCGAACCTTCCAATCCGCATAAATCTTTTGTTTGTACTGGGTTGTGCGAAGTCGATCCTGAATCACCTTAACCTTTTCCAGAGCGTCCTGAACCAAGTCTGTACCCAATAGCCTAGCCTCGCTCGGCTCAAACCAACCCACTTGAGACCGACACCTCCTACTATACAGAGCCTCATATGGTGCCATCTGAATGCTCGACTGATAAATGTTGTTGTAGGCAAACTCCGCAGGTGGCAAGAACTGATCCCAAGAACCCCCAAACTCCATCAGACATGCACGGAGCATATCCTCCAGTATCTAAATAGTGCGTTCGAACTGTTCGTCCGTCTGAGGGTGAAATGATGTGCTCAACTCAATCCGAGTACTTAACTCATGCTGTACGGAACTCCAGAACCGTGATGTAAACTGCGTACCCCAGTCAAAGATGATAGATACTGGCACACCATGAAGCCAAACAATCTTGTGGATATAAACTCAAGCCAGCTGCTTGGAAGAAGAAGTAGTCATCACAGGAATGAAATGAGCTGACTTGGTCTGCGTATCCACAATCACCCAAACTGCATCAAACTTTCGCTGGGTCCGTGGAAGCCTAACAGCAAAATCCATAGTGATTCTCTCCCATTTCCACTCCGGGATATCTAACTTCTAAAGCAATCCACCATGTCGTTGATGCTCATACTTCACCTGTTGGCAATTTAGACACCGAGCTACATATTACACTATGTCCTTCATTCTCCTCCACCAACAATGGTGCCTTAAGTCCTTATACATCTTCGCGACACCCTGATGAATGGAGTACCGCGAACTGTGAGCCTCCTGGAGAATCAACTCACGCAAACCATCTACATTGTGCACATATAGCCTGCCATGCATCCTCAATGCACCATCATCTCCAATAGTGACCTCCTTATCATCATCGCGTTGAACGTGTCCTTAAGGACAAGTATATGGGGGTCATCATACTGACGCTCCCTGATACAATCATAAATAGAAGACTGGGAAACCACACAAGCCAAAACTCGACTCGGCTCAGAAATATCCAATCTAACAAACTGGTTGGCCAAGTCTTGAACATCCAATGCCATCGGCCTCTCTGCTACTGGTAAATATGATAAACTACCCAAACTCTCCGCCCTGCGACTCAAGGCATCGACCACCACATTGGCCTTCCCGGGATGGTATAGAATAGTGATATCATAATCCTTAAGAAACTTCAACCACCTCCGTTGTCGCAAGTTAAGATCCTTCTGTTTGAACAGATGTTGAAAACTCCGGAGATATGTGTAGATCTCACAAGGTACACCGTACAAATAGTGCCGCCAAATCTTCAAGGCATGAACAATAGCTGCTAAATCAAGGTCGTGCATAGGATAGTTTTTTTCATGCACCTTTTGCTGTCTGTACGCGTAGACAATCACCCTACCATCCTGCATCAACACCGCACAGAGACCAATCTGCGATGAATCACAATAAATAGTATAAGGCCCCGAACCTGTAGGTAATACCAATATTGGGGTTGTAGTCAAAGCTGTCTTGAGCTTTTGAAAGCTTTCCTCACACTCCTCCGTCCACCTGAACGAAGAACCCTTCTGGGTCAGCCTGGTCTTAGGTGCTGCAATAGAAAAGAAACCCTCTACAAATCGACAGTAGTACCCCGCCAACCCAAGAAAACTCCGGATCTCCGTAGTTGAGTACGGTCTGGGCCAACCCTGCACTGCTTCAAACTTCTTCAAATCCACTTTGATCCCATCACTCGATACTACATGACCCAAGAATGCCACTGAGTCTAACCAAATCTCACACTTTGAAAATTTTGCATATAGCTTATTTTCTCTCAAGGTCTGAAGCACAACCCTCAGGTGCTGCTCATGATCCTCCTGAGTCTGGGAGTACACTAGAATGTCATCAACGAATACGATGATGAACGAGACAATATAGGGCAAAACACATTGTGCATCAAGTGCATGAATATTGTTGGGGCGTTGTTCAGCCCAAATGACATCACAAGGAACTCATAGTGACCATACCGAGTCCTAAAAGTAGTCTTCGGGATATGGCTCCCGAATCTTTAACGGATGATAGCCTGAACACAAGTCAATCTTGAAAAACACCCTGGCGCCCTATAACTGATCAAATAGGTCATCAATATGAGGCAATGGATACATATTCTTCACTATAACTTTGTTCAGCTGACGATAATCAATGCACATTCGCATAGAACCATCCTTCTTCTTCACAAACAAGACTGGGGCACACTAGGGTGACACACTAGGCCGAATGAAGCCCTTATCAAGCAATTCCTGTAACTGATCCTTCAACTTAGGAGGAGCCATACGATATGGAGGAATAGATATTGGTTGAGTGCCCAACAAAAAATCAATACCGAAATCAATATCCATGTCGGGCGGCATGCCCAGAAAATTAGCTGGAAATACATCTGGAAAATCCCTCACTACTGGAACTAACTCAACAGTAAGGATATCAATACTGACATCTCTCAGATAAGCTAGATACGCGTCACACCCCTTCTCAACCATTCGTTAAGCTTTAAGAAATGAAATAACTCTGTTGGGACTGTAATCTAAGGTGCCTCTACACTCTAACCGCAGTAAGCCTGGCATAGCCAGCATCACGGTCTTAGTGTGGCAATCAAGAATAGCATGATGGGGTGACAGCCAGTCCATGCCCAAAATAATAACAAAATCTACCATACTGAGCAATAATAGATCGGCTCTGGTCTCAAAACCACTAAGGACAACCAAACACGACCGATACACACAGTCAACAACAATAGAATCTCCTATAGGTGTAGACACATAAACAGGAGAACTAAAGGAATTACGGATACACCTAAAAGCGGAGCAAAATAAGATGAAATCGACGCATCTTTATGACAGACCAGAACTATACCTGTAATGACAGAGTCAGATGCAACTGCCTTTGTACGAGCAGGAAGGGCATAATATCTGGCTTGGCCTCCTGCTCTAGGGCAACCTCTACCTGCCCGACCTCTACCTCGAGCTGACTGAGTAGGTGGGGTGGTAGCTAGTGTTGTAATCATAACTTCAGGACCCGATGGAGCACGTGGTGCCTGAGAAGTTTGTGGAGGTGCACCCTCATAAGTATGGGGCAATCCCTCACCATATGGCGAGTGTCACAACACTCAAAACAAGCTCTCGGAGGGCGTGGCTACTGTGGCTGGCTCGGTCTAGGTCTGCTGGACTGACCGTTGGAAGCACCTCATGTAGGAGGTACATTAGACACTGCACTTCATAATAAGGCTCTTGGGGCCTAGGGGTAGCTTCAATACCACTGGCGGCTGGAAGTGCTGAATGAACAGGGAAACTCACATAGCCCCTACCATGACGAACTGCAGGTGGGGTACGAGTACCACTATAAGTTCCAGATTCTCGAGACCTCTTGGCCTCTCTCTACTCTCTCTCCCGAGCAACCATACCCTTCACTCTCCTAGCAATATTCGCAACCTGCTAGTAGGAAATATCCATCTCCAACTCCCGGGCCATGCTAAGCCTGATACTGGGGTGGAGCCTCTCGATAAATCGATGGACCCTTTCTCAAACTGTAGCAACCGAGGCTGGTGCATGCGTAGCCAAATCACTTGAGCGAATTACATACTCTGACATGGTCATGGAACCCTGGCACAACTTCTCAAACTCTGCGTCCCATGCATCTATGAGACTATGGGGAACATACTCCCTCAAGAACATATCTTAGAACTGAGTCCAAGTAAGTGAAGTTGCCTCAGCCAGACTGCCTAACTCATAAGCATGCCACTATTGATAGGTTGCTTCTCTAAGTTGGAACACAGTGAAAGAAACCCCACTAAAATCTGCTACACCCATAGTACGGAGTATACGGTGGCACTCCTCAAGAAAACCTTAGGCATCCTCTTGTCGCGCCCCCTTTTTCTCGCGAAATCAGGTTTTGACATTTTTTGGGACAAATCCTATTTTGAAAGGGTAGGTAATTGGAATTGAGAGAGTCTCCACCTAACGGATTAAGGTGTGTTAGGCACCTAGAGAAAATAACTCATATAACTAGTTTGCATCACCAGAGATCGGGTAAGGGCTCAAATTACCTTGAGGGGAAGGTGTAAGTCACCCCTCGAGGTCCACAATGGTGGGTACCGGCCAAACTTAAATTAAGCGAATTAGTCTAAGCAATTTGGACAAATAAAATACTCAAATTTTTTTAGAACAGGAATGGGGGGTCCTAAGTTTTTTAGCCTCTAGGATCACCCCGTGCAATACTTTGTAACTCCGTCAAGTCGGGGTGTTATTCATAGTACTTATCACACGGACTATCATCTCCTTACTAATCGATTACTATCTTTAATTTGTTACTTAAGCGTTCTAGTTGATTCTAGCTCGTTCCCTATGCACTACCCGTCCCTTATCTATGGCCCTGGAGGTATTAGGGCCTCTATTTGGGATAGTTCTAGACCCAGCCTATGTTTTTCAAAAATGTAAAATCTAGGAGACAAGCAAAAACAATTAGGACTTTAAGATAAAAATAAAATATAGGCTCATATTGACCTCCACACATAAAACAGAAAATGCACGCAATCGAATCAGCAAGTTCAGAACAGGTTCAGAACAACACATAGGAGACAGGTTATGCACATTTCTTAAGAGGATTCATATTATTCAAAATGACCAATCTCAGACTAACAGTATCAACTATAGGACTAAAAGAGAATCATAGAATCATAAAGGCAGAATCATGCTCAAAATAAAGTTCAAACATGGTGTTCGAACAACACAGATTATGGAGACATAGAAAATAAAATGACAAGGGGATAATGACTTACCAGTTAGGCAGGAAAGAAAGAAAATACACCACAGTAGTTAAGTCCCGAATCAATTGGCCTTGGATTTCAGCCAGCCAAGACCAGAAACAAACGAGCAAAGAGAACTAGAGTAAAGAGAATCTAAGTTTTTAGTGAGTATTGAGAGTTCGAGTCTGCCTAAAAGGGAAAGGGAGAAGGGTATAAATAGTATTAAATTAGGCGAACAAATAAGGAAAGAAATCAAACACACATAAACAAGGAAAAAAATTATCACATGTGATCGGTAAATAAGAAAGAACTTTAAAACCTTAGGTTTAGGTAAACCTCACAAAATTGACAGAAAATAAGGCAATTAAATATACACTGCATGCGATGAACATAGACAAGAAATTATTCAACACCCAATCGAACCAGATCTAGTCCAGATTTTGGGTCTGAAACCCTAATTTAGGGTAAGAAAAGAAATCGACAAAAATAGGCGAATTTATACATAAGAGGACGAATATAGACGAGATAATACTTAAAATTAAAGTTTGAATCAATTTTGGTTCGAATCAAAAGAGGATTTGAAAACCCTAACCTTAGGGTTAAGTACGAATCTGTGAGAGATACGAAAATAACCGTACTCACAAAGAACATGTGATGAACACAGACAAAATAAACAATAGGTTAAATATTTGAACCAGTTTTGGTTCGATTCTTACAAGATTCGCTTGCCATATTAGGCAAGCAATTAGGTAATACCAAAAACAGGTAGAGAATAGGGAGGAGGGGCCAATATGGTAAGGAGATGAGGAGGGAATCTCATCAGAGACGATATTAGGGGTGATTTTGGTTGACAGCAGCTTAGGGTTGTGAGAGGAGAGGAGGGGTTTGAGAGGATACAGAGGCGGAGGGTTTGGGTGAATGAGGATTAGGGTTTAGACGGGTGGGTTAATTAAAGGTCAAGTGCGATGTGGACCGTTGATTTTGGAAATCAACGGTCTTGATTCAAAGGGTCTTGGGTCGGGTATTTTTAGACGGGTATAGGGGTTGGGCTAACAGGTCCTGGGCTAAAGATATTGGGCTGGTAAGGGGTGTTGGGTTAGTCCAAAATTGGGGTTTTAGGGGCCCAGATTTTAAATACCCAATTTAACAAATAAATAATTTATAAAAAAATAAGTAATAAAATAACAAAATATCACTTGTGCATGAAAATAATTTAAAATAATTACTTAACATTATTAAAATATGAAAAGTCATTTTGTGTATAAATAATACAATTATGCACACATATAGGCTATTATTGCAAAATATGCAATTTAGCCTAAGGATGCAAATATAAGTATAATAAATACATCCAAAAATATTTAAAGCTTAATATGGATATAAATGATAAAAGTTAAATTATAAATCATCATAAAAATTATTTTTGATGCAATTAATAATTATTATATAATAAAAATGCAGGAATAAATTGATTAAAAGCCTTTAAAAATTATAGAAAATTATGAAAAAATACTTGATGATGCTCATGCACTATTTTGATGGTATATATATATATATATGAGGGAAAAATAGGGTATCAACAGATGCCCCTCTTTACTCGGGAAGGATGAAAGAGTTGTCGGGTAAAGAAATGATGATCCATTTTGACTGAATGGGGTGATTTGGAATATATAGGCCGCGCTCTGGCTTCTGAGCTGCCTACATATCCCTGGTTTTACTAGAATCAGGTCGTGTGTAGTTCTGGATCCAATGATGGAGTAAACCAATGGAGTTGTTGCAAGAACGAATTATAGCTACTGGTGGCTCCTCTGTAGTAGCTCGTGTGGGTGCTCTGGTTGCACCACATGGACGTCCTCGGCCTCTACCCAGGCTCCAGGCCCCAGGCCCGGCCTCTCTCGGCTCTAGCTGGGGGCGCGGTTTCCTGGTCATCAAACCCTCATGTACATGTCCTCACCAACTTTGAGAGAATAGAAGACAGAAGTTTAGAATTTCAAAGTCAAAAATTTCGCACGACAAGGAATCAAAAGAAGTGAAGTTTTCCTAACAGTTCCAGAGCCTCCTGAAGATAAGTACAGACGTCTCCGTACCGATCCACGAGACTCTACCAAACCTGCTTGTGACTCATGAAACCTATGAACCTAGAGCGCATATACTAACTTGTCACAACCCAAATCTCCCTCCGTATGACATCGTGACGGCACTTAGTCTCTACAACTAGGTAAGCCTAACAATTGCGAAAATAACGAAAATGAAAATAAAAACTTAACAACTAACTGCAACAGATAATTAAATAACTAATAAAAATGTTGCTCGACATGTACTATAATTAACACTCTAGTATACACAGTACGCCCAAAACCCGAAAATCATAAGTCACAAGCTACAGAAGAAGACTGGTATCTCTACACACTAGAGTCTAAGAAAGTACGTAAAGGTAAACGATATAGGAGGAAATAGAGGGGGACTCCAAGGTCTGCGGACACGAGCAGATATAACTTGAAGTCTCTAGAGTCTCGTTGCTCACTGATAACGAGGATGGTAGGAAGTACCTGGATCTGCACACAAAACATGTGCAGAAGAGTGGCATGAGTACACCACAACGATACCCAGTAAGTGTCAAGCCTAACCTTGGTCGAGTAGTAACGAGGTCAGGTCAGGGCCCCACTAGTATATAATAAATAAGGCAGAAGAATATAGTAGGGTAATAAGAGACTGAAAATTTAACAAAGAGAAAACCACAGAAAAATAGCAGCACAACACACCGGGATAAACAGCAGGGGATCTCCCGAGATACCGTCTCGTAGTCCCAAAAGTAAATATGAAAGGAGATCTCCCGAGGTACCGCCTCGTAGTCTTAAAAGTGAATGTGCAAGGAGATCTTCCGAGGTACCGCCTCGTAGTCTCAAAAGTAAATGTGTAGTGGGATCTCCCGAGGTACTGCCTCATAGTCCCAAAAGTAAACACATAGCTCGCTACCGATGGAAACAACAATTAACAGTAGGAATTCTACAGTTAAGACTGATGCAAATCAAGGAAAGCAGGAAAAGAACTAAGCATGTTGCACAGAGTTCAAATAAGCATTTGATACATGTATACATGCGATATTAGGCTAAACAGGATAACTACACATGCTCGTATAACTCAATTAAGATGAAACAGGTTACTACTCAGTAAAAACCAAAATTTTCAACAATTAGCCCATTCAAGTACTCGTCACCTCGTGTACACGCAGCTCACATATCACAGAAGTATCACGACAATATCAAATCCTAAGGAGATTTCTCACACACAAGGTTAGGCAAGCCACTTACCTAGAACAAGCTCAATTAATCAGTAAGAATGACTTTTCCATGTTTTTCCGACTATGAATGGCCCAAATCTAGCCAAAAGTACCGTAAATATAACTATAAGAAGCTAATCTAATTAATGAAATCAAGACTTTATCAAGAAATTAGAAAGTTGCCCCAAAATTCGACCCAGGCCCACGTCTCGATCGGACAAAAATCACAAAATACGAATATCCATTCACTCACGAGTTTGCTCGTACAAAAATTACTCAAATCCGATAGCAAAAACCCAATCAAAACTCAAAAACTTGGTTGATGAACTTTCTAACCTTTTCCCCAATTTTCTCAACCCAGTTCCTTAAATAAATGATTAAGTCAACTATAGATTAGTGGAATACAACCATAAATGAGTTAAGAATCATTACCCAAAAGTTTTCTCTGAAATTCCTTCAAATAATCGTCCAACACCGAGCTCTCAAAGTCCCAAAATGAAAATGGGATAAATCCCTCGAACTTAGCCTTTTCTGCCCAGCGATTTTTGCACCTGCGGCTCTAAGTTGCACCTGCGGCGCCGCACCTGAGGAATAACCATCACAGGTGTGGAAATGAATTAAGAGGCCTAAGACCGCTTCTGCAACAAGGTGGCCGCACCTGCGCGTGTGCACCTGCGGACAATGGCCCGCTTCTGCAAAGTCCTCACCCGCTCGACTCCCGCTTCTACGATTACTCCGCCGCAGGAGTGGCTCCGCTTCTGTGCCCCTTTTGTCGCACTTGCGACCACAGGGCTGCATTTGCGAGCTCCCTTCCGCACGTGCGATCACCCCACCGCATGTGCGATTACACCAGAAGCTGAAATGCTTCAGCAATTCCTCCAACTCCCAGTTTGGTCCGTTGGCCATCCAAAATCAATCCGAGTCCCCCGGGACCTCAACCAAATATACCAACAAGTCCTAAAACACCATACAAACTTAGTCGAGCCCTCATATCACACCAAACAACGGTAAAAATACGAATCACCCTCCAATTCAAACTCAATGAACCTTGAAATTTTAAACTTCTACAACCGATGCCGAAACCTATCAAATCACGTCCGATTGACCCCAAATTTTGTACACAAGTCATAATTAACATTATGGACCTGCTCCAACTTTCGAAATCGAAATCCGACCCAAATATTAAAAAGTCCATTCCTGGTCAAACTTCCAAAAAATTCAACTTTCACCATTTCAAGCCTAATTCAGCTACAGACCTCCAATTCACAATCCGGGCACGCTCCTATGTCCAAAATAACCCAACAGAGGTAACGAAATCAACAAAACTCCATTTTAGAGTCATCTTCACATAGTTCCGACTGCAGCCAAAATCCTAGAACTTAAGCTTCCGTTTTAGGGATTAAGTGTCCCAACACACTCCGAAATCAAAAACAGAACCTCCTGGAAAGTAACATAAGCAGAAAAAGATACGGGGAAAGCAGTAAATAGGGGGTCGGGGCTATTACTATAAAAATGACCGGCGTGATCGTTACACCCTGTTTTGATGAACTTTTAATTAGCCGCCAAGGGTATTTAAGTGAACTCAAAAATGAGTGTATTGCTAACATATTACCTTTATACATACGAAATTTTCATATACATATGTACGTAGTATAAGTATAACAGTTCTAGTTTGGAAAACAATTCCCTATTGAGATCAAAATCTTGTTCAAAATTAAAGTCAACCCAAAAAGTCATGGATCCACACGGTCAAACTACAAAATGAAAATCAAATTCAAATTATCCATAATTTCACGCGTCTAAAACTATGCTTAGTTATGATCCAACACCGAATAGGGATATTTTTTCTCTGTACTGAGCGACCCTGGTGAACAGTACCATCGTCGTCCTTTATGGTAGCAACTCCATTGTCCGGTGGTGAAAAGCCATCGGACCAAACTCTTAGAAAGCGCCTCGACAATGCACACAAATCCCATCTAAGCTCCCCCGACAAATCTAAACTAGTTTCTACAGATCTGAGTGGCGATATCTCTGGGAAAAAATTTCACATGGGAGCTTCTGAAAATCCTAAGCTAACTTCTGAGCCAAATCTTGGAATTCCACGCGGTGGAGAATCTTCTCCACCTAAAGAGCTAAAAATACACCATTATCCTAAACAGTCCACCATTGGAATCGACCACCCTGACCAAATGAATCTCAGCGACCACCAGCTGGTCGTGCATGGTGATACAGAGGTCCAAGTTGAACAAAATGTATGCAAAACATTGCGTATAGGTGCGGAGATTGTGTCTAATCCATCTCCATCTGACTTCAATGGCTCAGTTCCCAGCACATCTCAACAAACGACCTCCGTAACTGATGGTCCACCACCTGTTCGAGGAAATGCAAAAGATACTCCCACTGAATTGGTTGCTGTACAAAGTGGGAAAGACGATTCGTTAAATCCTCCTCAAAATAAAAATCAATTGAGCAGCATTCCCATTATACCAGGTAATAGTACAAGCTAAAATAATAATGTAAATCCTTTACTGGCCACTGCTTTGGTAACTGTAGAACCTCAGTCCAGGGAAGAAGCTCCCAAAGGTTTACCATCACAACAACTACAACCAAACCCAGAAAAATCCCTTATACCAAGAAACCAGCATAACACCAGCAATAACAATCTCCCTAGAGTGTCATCCAACTTTGACAAGCCCAATCGCACCAAAGCCATCACACCACAACCAACAACTACTCAAACACAAACCCAACACTAACACCAAAATCCAAACCCAAGATCCTACCCCTAAGGCCAAACAACTAAAAAATCCCACTGCACCACCACCACCCATAGTTACTCATTCATATGTAACCAAGCTGAGAGCAAAACATGAAGCAAAAATTTAACCGATAGAGTTCACACCACCTAGTATCACAACAAAACAAGGTCAACCAGCAGTGATCTTCAACAGAAGTGATTACATGGTCAAGCTTGCAGCCAGGTGCGAATACACAATTGTTGGGAAGTTTTCCAACACCATGCCTAGAATGGATGTCATAAGAAAAAATTTTGTCACTCAAACTAAACTGAAAGGTGGAGTAAAGATAGCACACTTTAATGCTAGGACTGTCTATATAGACCTAGACAATGAATATGATCATGTCACTATTTGGACTAGGCAATTTATGTACATACAGGGCCAAATGATGAAGCTAGAAGCCTGGACACCCACTTTCAATCCAGCTGAAGACTCTCCTGTAATTCCTATATGGGTTGTCATCCCCGAGCTACCTTGGCATTTCTATTACATGGAGATCCTCACAGTTTTACCAATGACAACCCAAGGGGATTATTATCAATTGGTCAATGAAGAAGGCAGTCATNCCCCCCCACTCAGGATGATGATGATGATGAGTACAAACTTATACAATCTGAAAATGAGTTAGCTTAGGGTTCAGAAGAGGAAGACAGGTTCAGTGATGATGCTGATGAAGATCAACATTGTGACCTCCTACTGGCAGCAATTAATGGTGTTGCTAAACAGGACAATGTCACAACCTCTCATGAGAACCTTCCAGAATGAGACTTTCACCCAGACTTACCAGAAGCAAAGTTGCTTCAAGCATTAGGAATCCACCAAAATCAAGAACCCCCACCATTCTTAAATGATTAGTACAATCATTTGGATTGTTAGAGGTATTAGAACCTCTGGAGCTATTGAGAGACTAAAAAAACTCAAACAAATTAACAAACTTTCATTCATTGCTTTGTTGGAACCATTCAGGGAAAACCCTCACATTGATTTCTACCTTAAATACTTCAAAATCCAGCTATCTATGAACCAAGCTGTTGCCAATATCAATAACAAAATTTGGCTCTTCTGGGATCAAGACTTCACTGGCACTCTTTTGGATCAGGATGAACAGTAGATGACCATTGAATTGAAGCATGTTAAACTTGAAAAAATTATTCAGCTTACAATTGTGTATTCCAAGTGCAAACCAGCATTGAGATCTCCACTCTGGGAGAATTTGAGACACAGATCTACTATATGTTATAGCCCTTGGTGTGTAATTGGGGATTTCAATGTGATTGCTTCCATTGGGGAAAAGATTGGAGGAATTCCCTAACAGATGATTAAAAGCATTGACTTTCTTAGCATGATTGAGGACTGTGGTTTGCCAGACGTAGGCTTTTATGGACCCAGATACACTTGGTCTAATGGAAGGGGTCCATGCTCTATTGTATGGAAAATATTGGACCGAGGTCTAGCTAATGACAACTGGCTAAGCTCTTTTCCTACAGCCACCATCACTCATCTGGCTTCAACCGGCTCAGATCACTCTCTTCTCCTGATGGAGATGAATGTGAGACAAAACTCTTTCAAGAAATACTTTAGATTCCTCAACTGTTGGGTGAAGAATGAATCTTTTATGCCTCTAGTTCAGGAGGTGTGGAACAGTCCTATCAATGGAAGTGTTATGTGGATCTTTCATCAAAAAATTAAGGGGCTTTCTAGTGCTCTAAGAAAATGGTCCAGACAACAATATGGTGACATCTTTCAGAAACCCAAAGAATTTGAACAAAAAGTTAAAGAAGCAGAAGAAAAATGGGCAGCTTCCAATGATCCTGGGGACAGACAAAACTTACATGATCTACATGCTCAACACACCAGACACTTGAAACTAGAATAAGAAGTTCTGAAATAGAAAACTCAGTTGCAGTGGTTCTAGGATGGTGATGCCAATTCCAAGTATTTTCATAGTTTGATAAGGGGTAGAAGAAGAAAACTTTTTATCCACAAAATCAAGGATGAAAATGGAGATTGGATCCAAGGTGATGAAGCGATAGGGGAAGTTGCCTGCAACTATTTTGAAGATCTCTTTACTGAACAAGCGGGGCACATTAGAGAAGATCTGCTATCCTGTATTCTTACTATGATCACTACAGAAGATAACACAATTTTAACCAAGGATCACACTCTAAATGAACCAAAGAAAGTTGTCTTCTCCATGAATCCAAACAGTGCAGCTGGACCAGATGGAATGAATGGAAAATTCTACCAAGCATGCTTGGATGTTATCAAAAATGACCTACTCAATGTGATTCTTGACTTCTTTGGAGGAAGTGACATGCCTAGATATATGACAAATGCCTATTTGATCCTTCTTCCAAAAGTTGAATTTCCTAACTCCTTCACAGAATTCAGACCTATTAGCCTAAGCAACTTCATCAACAAGATCATTTCAAAGTTATTCAAGGCTAGCACTAATTCTACCAAAAGTCATCTCTGCCAACCAATCTGGATTTGTAATAAGAAGAAGTATCTTTGAAAATATCATGTTGGCTCAGGAGATTATCCAAAGCATTAAGAAACCTAACACTGGGATCAATGTTGTCATCAAGCTTGATATGGCAAAGGCCTATGACAGAGTGTCTTGGAATTTTACATGCATCATGCTTAGAAGAATGGGGTTCAATGAGATGTTTATTGACATGATTTGGAGAACTATGTCCAATAACCAGTATTTTGTAGTCATAAATGGAAGTAGGCATGGTTTTTTCAAATCCACTAGGGGTCTAAAACAAGGAGACCCCTTAGCACCATCTCTATTCATCATTGGGGCAGAACTTCTCTCCAAAATGCTCAACAACCTCAACAATGATCAATTCTTTAATGGTTTTTTACATGGAAAATATGGGTCCTCAAGTTAATCATTTGAGCTTTGCAGATGATATTATCATCTCACATCAGGAAGCAGAGTTTCCTTTTAGAAGATTATGAGAATCCTAGGGGATTATGAGAATACTTCTGGTCAGTTGATATACAAGGCTAAGAGTCATTTCATGATTCCCACATGTGTTTTCCAATACAATGTCTCTAGGATCTCTCGAATCATTGGTTTTACCAGGAAAAAATCACCAATCACATACCTTGGTTGCCCACTATACATTGGAAGAAAAAGAATTATACACTTCAATGGAATGGTATCTAAAATAGTGACCAGAATCAGAGGATGGCATAGCAGATTGCTCTCATATGAAGGAAGAGCTACCTTGATCAAATATGTGTTGCAATCCCTTCCCATTCACCTACCATTAGTTATTTCACCACCCAAAACAGTAATGAAACAATTGGAAATACTGACTGCTAATTTTTTCTGGGGCATGGAGAAGGACAAAAACAAATACCATTGGGCTTCCTGGGAGAAGTTATCTTATCCTCAAGAGGAAGGGAGTGTGGGTTTTAGAACAGTGGCTGATGTTTTGTAAGGCTATGGAATTCAAACAGTGGTGGAATTTTAGAACAAAAAAGACTTTGTGGAGCACCTTCCTATCATCCAAATACTGCAAAAGATCTCACCCAATCTCAAAGAAATGGCACCCTGGCAATTCACAAACTTGGAAAAAAATGATGTGCAACAAGAAAGAAGCAGAAGCTCACATAAATTGGAGGCTACATTCTGGCAGTGCAAGTTTTTGGTGGGATAACTGGCTGGGAACAGGCCCCTTAGCTAGCTACAAAACTGAGGGAGGAAAGCCAAGCAAAATCACGGTCTCTCCATTTTGGAACTCTGGAAAATGGGATCTCCAGAAGCTCCACAACCAAGCCCCAACCAACAAAATTACGGATATCATTCAGATCCCAATTCACTTTTCTTCCCACACCCCTGATAAACCTATATGGACACCAACTACCTCTGGAAAATTCACTTGTGCTTCTGCATGGGAAACTGTCAGAAAAAAAAAGCAGATCCTCTTCACCAACAAGATGACATGGTACAAGAGAATCCCTTTTAAATGGTCCTTTTGCATATAGAGAGCCCTCAGAAACAAACTGCCAACTGATGATAGGGTCATCACCTTTGGCCAACCTACTGCCACCAGATGTGTGTGATGCATCAGGCCTCAAGCTGAATCAGTAGACCATATTTTCAGTATGGGGCACTTTGCTAAGGCAGTATGGAGGCACTTTACAGGCCCAGCTGGCTTCCTTCTTCAAGCCATGCCTCTTAGATTACTACTAATGATATGGTGGATGTAGAAGAGCAGGAATGATGTGCATAAACCCATCCTGGATACACTTCCAATCATCATTTGTTGGAATTTATGGAAAAACAGATGCAGTGCTAAGTATGGCTCCAAGCAATCATCTATGATCAGAGTTATATTCTCTATCAACTCTAACATCAATCTTCTCCTTAGAGCCACCTACCCCTCCTTCTAATGGCCTCTTCAATGGAATGAACTCTACTCCAAATCTGAAACAATGAAACATTACATTTGCACATCAAAGGTTACCTGGCTAAAACCTGAGGATGGATTTGTTAAGCTGAACAGTGATGGTAGTGCCCTCAACAATCTAGGTAAGATTGGGGTAGGGGCAATTATTAGAGATCACCTAGGGAGATTTATACATGCCGTAGCAAGCCCACTTGGAGAAGGAACCAACAACATGGCAGAAATTGGAGCAGCCATCATTGGCATGAAATGGTGCCTGGACAATTGTCACCTCAGAGTGCATTTAGAAGCTGATTCTGCACTACTTGTTCAATGTATCAACCATGAATCTGAACCCCCTTGGAGTTAAGAGATGCACCTGCAAAATCTGATTGAACTAGGCTCGCTGTGTCATGAATTCAAATGTTCTCATGTGTACAGGGAAGCTAACTGTCCTGCTGATTCTTTATCTAAGCTCAGCCATGATCTACCTCAAATCACCCACTTTGAGAATATTCTTGACCTCCTCAGTCAAATCAGAGGACAAATTTGACTTGAACAAATGAACACACCAGTCTTTAGACATAAGAAAACAAGCAAACTTCAGTCTTTATCAAATCACACTTCCACCTCTAACTCTAATGGATATGGTTAAACATCAGAAATACTTGGGAGCAGATCACACAGTCCAAACAACATACTTCTGGGGCAGCAAAGAGGTCAGAAATGCCCAGTCTTTCCTTAACACTATTTTTCTTTTTTGCAGGAAGTAGGAATAAACTCAGATTATTGTACACATGTAAGGAGTGGTATTAGCATCCCAGATGCTCAACCTCATGCAGATGTGTCAGTTCTCCTGGGGGTATCACATGGATCATGCAATCTTGACACAAATACAGCCACCTCCAACGTGGAGGATCCATCAGGAATTAAGGCTGGTAGGTGGGTCAGGCCTGACCCGGGACTGAACCAGGCCCGCGAATCATGTGGGTTTGTGGGCTAAACGGGCGGCCCGTGGCGGGTCCGGTCTTGGCGGGCCTCAGAGCCCATATGGGGTGGGCCTTAGGGTAAGAACCGTGACCCGAGCCCGTTTAGCCCGGGACCGGCAGGCGGGCCTGGGCCGGTTCAACCGGGCCTAACGGCTCTTTTTTTTTTAAAAATTATTGAAAAAATGGCCAACGGTCAGAATTTTAAAATCTAGCCGTTTGGCATTTTTAAAAATAGCCATTTGGCCCTCAAACTTTATATAATTATACTTTTTCCCTATTCTCAACTATAAATACCTCCTCATTCTTTCATTTTGACTCACAAAATCATCAATCTCTCTCTAATTTTCTTCTATAATTGCTTACCTTATTATTGCAATTTGTGAAAAATTATGAAGTTGGTGAATTAAAGTATTCAAGTCTTCAACATTATACAATTTTCAAGAAATTGTTCGTCAATTCGGTAAACTCGTTTCAACTCTTAAGTTTTAATATTATAGTTTTGTTTGTTTAATTTGTTTTCCTTATAATTAATATGGACTTTTCTTTGAAAAAAATATTTGGTGGTAAGGGAAAATCTAAAATTGGTGAATCTAGTAGGCAAGCTACTACTACTCCCCCGGCCCCGGCCCCGGCCCTGGCCCCGGCCCCGGTCCCGGCTCCCCGACCTAGACCTGTTACCCGTCCTCCTCCACATGTTATTCTTGATAGTGATAACCCTTGTTTTCAATTTACCGATAGTCAATTTATACATGATCTTACACCAGGTTCACAATTAAATGATGAATATATGAATGCTTTTTATGGTATTCCATAGGAAAATGTTGATTTAGATGAAACGCAACCGGATTTAGATGATACACCTACTAGTCATGTTTGCTAACCAAACTGATAATAATCCAAATAATGCCTCGGCTGACCCTCCTATAGTAACCTCTACTTTTAATAGACAACCTTCTAAACGGTCCGAAACATCTCTTGTTTGGCACTTTTTTACTCAACTAAGAGATCAAAATAAGGCTAAGTGTAAAACTTGTGGGGTCTTGATGTCTCATAAATTTACAGGAGATCGTGGCGGTACGGGTAGTTTGACCAGGCACATAATGAAAAACCCTAATGATAAAGCTAGATTACTTCAAATGAAAGCTAGGCAAGAGGGGACAAGTGTAGATACTCAGGAAATTAACCCTAGTACCGGTTCAAATCTAGTTCAACCGGAAATTAACATTGTTACCAGTGGCATTTTGGCAAAAATGATTACTATTATGTGCTTAACATATAGTTTTCCCTCTAACCCTCACTTTGTCCATTATATTAGAAGAATTTATAATCCTACTTATAAAGGATGGCCTCGCACAACCGTAAAGGCTGATATTTATAAATATAAACATGAATATGAACAATATTTGAGTTATTTATTTACTCATATTAGTAATCGCGTTTCTATTACTACTGATATTGGTAGGAGTGGTAATGGCTATGATTATCTTACTGTTACCACTCATTGGATTGATGAGGACTGGATAATGCAAAAACGCATTATTGCTTATATAATAATTACTTCAAGTCACACAGGTAAGTTTATTGCTAAGATAGTTGCAGATATTTGTACATATTTTTACATTAAAGATAAAATAATGTCAGTTTCAATGGATAATGCTTCTAGTAACACTAATGCTATAGGCTTTCTTACAACTACACTAAGTCCTGCATTTAGTAATATTTTTCATGTTAGATGTATTTTTCATATTTACCATTTAATCGTCGGTGATGGTCTGAAAACTTTAAATGTTGAAATTGCAAAGGTTAAATTCGCTCTTCATTGGCTTTTTTATTCAAACCGTAGAGGTAGATTTAGAGAATATTATAAAAAATATGATGAATTTGGCCTTAGAGAAAGAAAGGTTCCTAACCTTGTCCGACTAGATGGAATTACTTGTATGAAAGTTTAGTTGTTGCATATGAATATAGAAACCCAATACGCGCAACTTATAATGCTCGTGTTGGTGGTGGTGATGATGATGATGATGATGATGATGATCACCTTACAAATCAAGATTGGGATAATGTTAAAATTCTTCTAGATTTTTTAGAACATTTTCATGTTGCTACAAATGAATTATCTGGGCAATATTATACAATTATTTCTAACTGTTTACTTTATATTTCATCACTTGCAGAATTATTTACTCAATTTTCAGAGGGTGGGATTACCAATGTGTTATTGATGATATGAAAGATAAGTTTAAAAAATATTTTTTCCATATCCCCCTCTTTATGGTGTTGCAGTCATGTTAAATTCTACCATGAAATTAGGAGGTCATCACTATTGGTATACTCAAATTTATAATGCTTACCACTTTCAACTGAGGAAGATGCTACACTTATAGATGAAAAAGCCTCAATTAAAATAAATGCTCAAACAGTTTATAATGCTTATCAAGTTGCATTAGATCATGCTAGACTAAATGTTCCAACTCCTACCTTGTCTAGCTCGCAGTGCTTATCAAGTTGCATTAGATCATGAGCTTTNCTTTCAAGGATGGCTCGAGATATTTTAAGTATTCAAGCTTCAACAGTGGCATCGAAGAGCGCTTTCAGTCAAGCGAGACTTCAAATTGGTGATCATAGAGCGTCTATGAGGGAGAGCTTGGAAAAATCAGTACTCTTCAGGGATTGGATCCGTTCGGAAAGAAGAAATTTTGGACTACTTGAATCACAACCGGAGATAGAGGAAACTTATGAAGAAATGCTAGAGGAACTTGCGGAGGATGCTGCTTCGCCCGGAAGCGGTGATCAACAAGCTTCTTTTCCGCCACCACCAACAGAAATTCCTCCGAACCTTGAAGGATTTATGAAATTTGTTAGAGATAATATGTAGATTAATATGTAACTTGTATTTTGGCACATCTTGATTAGTTTTTTTCTTCTTTTAATGGTGGTATTAGTACCTTGTTGTGCTCATTCCATTGGGGGGAGGAAGACTAAGAAAGATAGTCGTTTTTTTAAATGTCGTATTAATAAAAATTATAAGGCATTTCCTTGAATATTTGTTTACATTTTTTTTTGTGTTTAAACTTGAATTACAAGACATAAGTCATAATTACATAATATAATTTACAATAAATTGCCTTAGATAATATAATATAATTTACAATAAATTGCCTTAGATAATATAATATAATTTACAATAAATTGCCTTAGATAATACAATATAATTACATAAAAAATTATTTTTTTAAAAATAGCCAACGACTATATTTTCAAAAACTAGTCGTTTGGATTTTTTTTTAAATAGCCATTTGGCCCCCAAATTTTGTTTTAACCCCATACTTTTTATAATTACACCTTAAGATTTTAAGTTTATTTCAAACTTGTGTTCTTTTAAAATTATTAGACGCATTATGCTTAATGTTGTAGTTTGTTAAATTAGTTTGAAGTATTATTAATTTATTATGCAATGTTAGTGCAAGTTTGAATATCTCTTTACTATTTTTTGTCTTTAAATTTATGTCACAAGATTTACAAGAAATTGCCTTAGATAAAAAAGAATTTAAGAAAATAAGCCCGGATTGTTTAGGCCCGTGAGCCCGGCCCACTTAGGCTGGGCCCATGTGGGCTTAGGCCCACAGTAGGCCGGTTCCACCCATTATGACCGTTTGGACCGGGACCGTCTGACCCAAGCCCGCCAGAACCCGGACTCGTTTGGCCCGGACCCGACCCAGATTACAGCATTATCAGGAAAACACAATGAGAACTCCAGGCCATCATCAGTTAGAGAAGGTCGATCCTAGGGGTTCAAACCTAACTAGAAAGCCCTGTTTTCCCATCAGTTATCACCAGTTAATGGACACACAATGATTCAATTTGGAAACCACAAGACAATCTTCAAGGTTCATTGGACGAAAGGAACAAGTCATTGCTCACTCTCTTCTGTCAACATCATCAGGCAGCAACATCAGCAGCACACATGCTCAGTTTCAAAGGTCCTTTTGATAGCTATCTTCAACTTGGCTTTCTTTGTACCCAATGTCAAAGCAAAGTTGAAGATAGCCCCCACCATTCTCAATTATTTTTTGTCACACTCTCTAAGGAACATCTACACTGTTTACATTGTTTGCAGTTGTACAATTTGTTGTATAGGGAAGGAAATCTTCCAACTGACTAGATTAGTAGATTTAGGATCTCTTGTGCTTTTTTGTATAGTTAACTAGACTTCACAATGTTTTTATTTACCCAAATGCCTATTAATGTTGGATAGACAGTTGGTATCCCATCATAGGTCTAACTTCACATAGCTCTAAGGGTATATTTTGTTATCATGTTTGGACGACTAAGTGTGCACCAAGCTTTCTTCTGGAGGTACGGTTTATGCCCCCTCCATTATTGTATTTTAAAATTTCTTATCTATAAAAGTCAGCCCTGGGCCTAAGGCCTAGTGGAATTTATTAAAAAGAAAAAAAACATATGCTTAGTTTTTCATTTGGAGTCCAATTTAGGAATTCATATCACAGAATTGATGATTCTAAGTCTTAGGCTTGAAATTTCCAAATATCACCATTAAAAATTATATCTTAATTTTAATTTAATAAGTAATCAAGAAATAAATTCAAATCGGTATATAACACTTACTCGCTTTTTAGGGTTTGGAAATGAAGCATAGCGCCACTGTTCGACTCAAATTATAAGGTTTGGGAAATGATGATTTTTTTTTTTAATTGGACTGAAGTTCTTTTTAAACTCTTCACGTTTTCATTTTCATTTTTTTTCTTTATTTTTATTTTACATTATTATTAGAAAAAGTATAGGGCGGCTTAAGAAATATTGAAGAGAGGTGATCAGGCAGGATATGGCACGACTCAAGCTCACCGAGGACATGACCTTAGATAGGAAGGTTTGGAGGGCGAACATTAGGGTCATAAGTTAGTAGGTAGTTGAGCGTTTTTCTTCCATGTTGAGGGTGTTAGGCTAGTTTGTAGTGTCTTGCTTTAGTTTGTTAGTGGTACTTGTTGTGTTCGTACTATTTTTCAGCTCCGGTTGCCTAGTACCTTTCCATTGTTCTGATTATCAACACTACCTTTTTCATTCATTTTTCTGATTCTTAGGTTGTTGGCACTGTCTTCCTGACGTATGATGTTGTTACTGTTCCATTGCCTCTTTTTCATCTACTTGTGTCGAGGGTCTTTCGGAAACAATCTCTCTATCCTCCAGGTAGGGATAAGATCTGCGTACATTACTTTCCCCAGATGCCACACGTGGAATTATACTGGATTGTTGTTGTTGTTGTATTATTAGAATTTTTCCGCTTTTCACATTTCTTCGTTTCTTTTGGATCTTTTACTACGTTTTTTCTCTTTTTTATCATTATTTGAATTTTTTTTCTGATAATTCAAAGTAATATCAATAACAACTCCTTTATGAGTGCTTACTTGTCGACGTATATATTTTTTTTTTTTTTTTGGACAAGTACTCTTTCGATTTGCCTAAATGCTGGTAGTTTCTTTTTGTTCAAGTTCTTATTTCTTTTATTGATATTGACGTATTTTATTTGATAATCTGTTGGATTAGGGTAGTCCTCTACCTGCCAATCTGCTTCCATTTTTTGAGACTCCAACTTTTTGTTTACGAGATTACAACGTGTTACTTGCGCTACCAAAAGCTTCTGTCGAGGTTCTTAGCGGTGTTGCCTTCGTATTTGTGAACCTGGTCAGACATAACTCATGCACCAAGTGTTTCTACACCAACAAGGGGGCGGGTAAGCGTGATAACCATCTCATCGTAATATTATTATTCATTTATTGACCATGTAGGAAACTGTCTGTACTAATGGTGAATGAGGATGAGAATACCAGATATTGACCAATAAAAAAAACTGTCAGAAGGTAAGATGGAAATGTTAAAAATAAACTGTACTCCCACTCAAAGGAGAACAACTTGAATGTATTTGTAAGTTTATTGTTCCACTTAAATTAATCTATGTAGAATAAATATATTTTAAAGAGCAAGGTAAATCGTCAATTTTTATACGGAGAATAAACAAATTCTAGAGAGTAACAATCTCATTACAAAGAAATCAAAATAAGGGAGTTGAGTGTATCACCTTAAGCCACAAGGAAGTTAAATGTTACAGAGGAAAACTGAAGCGAGATCTTTGAAATTTTGCCAAACATTTAACTACTAAACCTCTCTTCAACCATAATGCACTACTCTTAACCAATGCAGAAGGGAGGTGGGGGGAAGTTCCTTGGAATGTAAGCAGTTAAATCAATTTTAGTAACACTTTCAGAAACAAGTATAGCACAACATGAGATTAAATTAGAGTACAAGAGTGACTAAAACCTGCCATAAGTATTTTGAGGAACTTAGTATCTAGCATCAATAATGGTAGGAACCTTGTGCAGCCATGTTCTGCTATGACGACGGCTGCTGCTGCGAGTTCATGCTCTGATATGGAGCTTGATGAGGATTATAGTTTTGGTAAGGCAATTGGGAAGGACTACCACTAGGATAGCCACTTTTAGCTGTGTAGCTTTGATATGCACTTTGTTGAGCAGGATAACTCTGGTGGTACCCGCCTTGCTGAATATTGCTGCTCTGTCCAGCAGGAGACTCGTAGCCTTGAAAAGTAGGGCGGCCCGCATTCAAATTCTCTGACACAGGAAAAACATTGTGCCCAGCATTCGTATAATCCGAAGTCCCCCGAATATCATCAATAAATCCAGGATTGACAGAACGAGGATCCTGAAATCTTGCCCTACTTCCAGTAACCTGTGATTTATTCCAAGGACAATTAGCAGTAAGAACCACATGAAGTGGAAATAAACAGTCGAAGTCGAAAGCAACATCTCCTCAATAGACAATCCACTTCCATCCATGTGGATAAATCGGTATAAACAATAACTTGTGGCTTTAAGTTCTTGTGTCTTTATACCGCAGTTAATTCTCTTTCAATAATTTAGCACGCAATCCACTTTATAGCCTTTCTACTGAGAACTTTAAATGGAAACGCATAGTAGAATGCAAGATATTTTTTGACAAGTAGGAAATAACCAAGTGAAAGGATCCTTTACCTCTAACCTTGATGTTGGCTGTTAGAGTTGCTAAGGCAGCAAAGTGGGAATAAGTCAGTTGACTCCTTGGCAAGGCTTTTAGGAGGAGTGATGGTTAGGGTGGAGTCGGATTGGATTATGAAAACTTCAGTTTGGATTTTCAATTTTTGGATTTTAGAAATTAAAATCCAAATCCAAACCACATAGTCGGATTCATTTGGTTTCAAATTATTCAGATTGGTTATTTCGGATTTTCAGTTTGAGCCTATAAGTTGGATACATGTAAAAGGCGTGTGATTTTTTCTATTTATCTCTAGCATGTCCCAAATATATTCTAATATAAAAATGGAGAACATGAGAGATTTATAATTCTGTATCGTAAAAAGGAAAAGGTGGAATCAGAACAAAAATATCCAGTAATTCACTCAATAGGTCTATTATAACTCAATGGAGGGAATAACACAAGGTAAGAGTGTTCTATCTAGTTGGAAATAAAATGAATAGAACGAGACAAAAAGAATAACTCACAAAACCACCTCTTTGTAGCTCTAGGCAGAGTAATTTACCTCATTAATGTTGTATCCTCCTGTTCTTTTTGCAGAGCCAAAAGAATGGTCTGGAAAGTTCACCTCCAGGGGACTACTGATACTTGAGTATCTAGAATTCAAAATGGTGATCAGATGAACTACAACAGAAAAAGCAAGGAAAAATGAACAAATTCAGCAACGGGTAATGGTAGTACCTAGTGGCAATGGGAAGATCTGGATAACTCGGATGGTCATATTCACGAACAGCACCCTACAGAGAGAATGTGACACTTTAGTCAACTGGTCCAACTGAAAAGACCATGGCAGCAAATGGTTTCCACTTTCCATAACCCAGAATAGTGTGACAAGTCACTCATTCAACATCCAAATATATGTTCAAGGGGAAATTACAATCAATTCACCACCTTCCTTATAGGGCTATTAGTATTGGTCAAAATACAAAAATGTTTTCAAGACCCTAAAAGCAAAAGCAACAGATGTTTTCTGAATAGTTCGATCTGTTTCAGTAGTGTGATGGTATGCTTCACATCAAACAAAATCCAAAGAGCAAAACTATGAATATTTAAATTAATTACTATTTTTATAGTTTGCAGAGAATAATCACTGATCTTATTTTACTTAAGGAGCTCCCCTTGTAGTACCCAGAACCACTTCAATAAGAAGTATTCTCTTTTCAGTTTCTCTTCGTCTTTTACATGGTATCGGAGCCTCTACGATTTTTCTAGAAACTCAAATAGCTTTCTCTACAGGTGAAAGGCCTTCCGCCTGCCTGGTGACCTGGTCGGTGTTTTCTTTTCTTTATTTCTTTCTTTCTAGTGACTGGCACATCCTCTTTACAGCAACAGTCACCTCCTTTCTCAAGCGTCCAACACCTCCTCTTTAGCAACTAGCACATTTCCTCTCTTCTCTGGGTGCGGTGCCACTCTCTTTCCGAAATCAATTCTAGTGGCAATGTGCATCTTTCCAGCAATTATCTTGGAAATAGCTTTTTAGCATGATTTTGCACGCTACTTTCTTTGTTTCCAAAATAAGCAAGCTCAAATTTATTTTCTTCATTATTAGAAAATAATTACTTGTTTTATAGATTATTGCTCCTATTTAAGCAGCTCCTCTTGTAGTGACGAGAGTTGATTCCATAAAAATATTCTTTCTTCATATTCTCTTCCCCTTTTACAAAAGACATTACCCAATTTTAGTCTCCAAACTCAATAGATAATCACTATTCTTATCTTTAGAAACTTTGAAAAGGTCAAACAAGACATTTAACTTGAAATCTTGGAGCCAGAGAGAGTACAATCTTTCATCCATAATACTGAAATGGTAAGAATTGACAGAACAGACCCATCTTGAAAACCACCTATATAGCCTTATAAACTAGCGAAAGGAATCTTCACTAATGTTTTATGCCTCATGCAACTACAAGCTAGAAAAGAACAATGTTGCTAAAGGCTTGTTTAGGCATGCTTAAACTCCTAGAGTTCAGCTCAGTGCAGACCAGGGGCCTCACTCGCCCAATTATCACTTTCATTTATGCAGCGTGCGGAATATAACTACTATAGGCTTTGTCTAACACTACATTTGACATAGATGACAACGTGATATACTAATTCATTAATGGAATTTCATGGATGAATATGTTAGCAATGAAGAATAAGAAAATAGAATATAGTAAGAAAAAAACTAGCCATTATCCTGAATAAGAAACTTGCGTATGAATCAGAAATTTAAAACAATTTTTGAATTTGATAAGCATGATTTCACGCCAAATATTCTAATCAAAGTGCAGTTTTTCAATTATTTGGTTCACTCCTAGTTACAATAAATTTGTCCTAAAAGACAAAATATTAAGCATTGAAATGAAAGGGACTCAAATACAGCAAAATAAATATAGAGGATTCATATAGCCAACCCAACTAGTCTAACATTGAGACACAGTAGTTGTATGGTCGTTTTAAATTCTTTGGTCCATAAAATTGTTGTTCGTACTTTGTCCTTTTCTTGCATTACATGTATTTTTTCTTATTTTCCTTCATCAGCTCCTTTGTTCACTGAAGCTCGTGTTTTAGTTGCTGTTTGTACTTAAAGCTCCACACGTCTGTGCACGATCACTCCTAGAATTAGGCCGACAGAGGTAAATTATGCCATGAAAAATATGAGGATTAGAAGCTTGTGGTTCAGATACTATCCCTATAAAGTTGCAACTGTCTTAGAGAGGTTGGACTTTGGATTAGAATGGCTCACCCAGCTATCCAATGTTTGTTATACTAAAATGGTAGGATACCCAACAAGTGGAGAAGAGTATCCTGATTTCAATTTATAAGAACAAAGGAGATACCCAATCATATGAATCTGGGTAAAAGTGATAGAACGTATTAGGAAAACAACAAGAGTGACACAGAACCAATTTGGATTTATGTCCCTTTAGATCTAAAACGGAGGCTAGATTCTTGCTAAAAAGATTGATGGAAATTTCTCGCGAACGGAAGAAAGATCTACACATTTGTTCATTGACCTAGAGAAAGCATATGATAGATTATCACAAAAGGTCCTTTGGTGAGTGATGGAATTTCATATTAAATATATAAATGTCATAACGGACGGAGCCGCCACTAGCCAGAAAACATTAGTAGGAGATACAAAGGAGTTTTTCATAATAGTGGGTCTACACCAGGGATCGGCATTCAGCCCCTACTAGTTTACCCTAGTTATGGATGAGTTAACCAACATAATACAAGATAAATCTCATGGTGCATGTTATTTGTTAATGATATTGTATTAATTGAGGAAACAACGAGGTTGTCAACCAAAAGCTTGAACTCTGCAAAAGCAACCTCGAGAGTAAGGGTTTTAGGATAAGTAGAAGTACGACTAATACATGCACTACAAGTTTAGTAAGCATGAGAAGAGCGAAGTTGAGGTGAGACTAGAGATTGTGGTGAAAAAATGAAAATAATTTAAACATCTAGGCTCGTTGTTTCCGGAGAATGGAATGATAGATGAAGATGTTACTCATAGGATTAAACCCGGCTGGTTGCAATGGATAAGTATTACTGGGGTATTATGTGATAGAAGGATGCTTACCAAAGTAAAAGATAAACTATACCTAAGAGCTACAAGACCCGCAATGCTATATGGTAATGAATGTCCGGCCGCCAAAGTCCCAACATACAGACAAGATGAGTGTTGTAGAGATGCGGATGCAAAGATGGAAGTGCGATCATACAAGATTAGACAAGTTTAGAAATGACTACACGCATTGAGGATAAAATGGCAGAACGTCGCTTAAGATGGTTTGGTCATGTTCTGCGTCAACCTGCATATGCACAGTCCGTAGGTGTGAAACTATGGTGAGGGAAGGTGTTATAAAGGGAACGGGATAGACCTAAACTCACATAGAAGGAAGTTGTCTTAGAAAACCCTACAAATCCTTGGAATCAATGCAAACTTAGCTAAAGATAAGACACAATAGAAAAAAAAAGATTCATATGCGTGATATCTACTAGTTGGGAATAGGTATAACTTATTTTTTCACTTTAATTTCATTTGATATGATATGATGATGACACTAATTGAGTTTAAATGAAGAAGTGAGGATTCACATAGCCCACCTCAACTTATTTGATACTGCGGCTTAGTTGTTGTTTTTGTACTTAAAGCTCCAGTGGGCCCAAAATTACATAGAAGAGAGTTGTCTTAGAAAGACCTACAAATCCTTGGAATCCATGCAAACTTAGCTTAAGATAAGACACAATAGAAGAAAAAGATTCATATGCGTGATATCTACTAGTTGGGAATATGTTTTAGACTTGTGAGAGAACTACTAATATTATTATTATTACTAAGATAATATATATGTTCCTTGAGCCGAGAATCTATCGGAAACAGCCTCTCTATCTTTATAAGGTAGGGGTAAGGTCTGCATACAAACTACCCTCCCCATACCCCATTTGTGGGATTTCACTGGGTTTATTGTTGTTGTTGTTGTTTACTACGATCATATATATAT
>ML416496.1:8039-32005 GCA_005239525.1 Nicotiana knightiana | reverse complement strand
TATATATATATATATATATATATATATTGTCTCACATTTTGCTCATGTCTCGAAGATTTGAGATGTATAATATGAATGTTTGTGTTAATTTATGGTATTTCTATTTGTAGGAATCATTCAGATGCAATTTGGGACGAAATTGCGTGAATTGGAGCGAAATTAGGAAGAAAAGGCGAAAGTGAAATTTGAGGGCCACATGAAGCATGGGGCGCTGCCTGTGGCGCAATTTACAAAATGTTCAAGAGGTTGAACGCCAGGGCCAACACCCCACGCTGCCCTGAACGCTAAAACGTGAAATTATCCTGTTTCGACTAGGACTCAGTTATTTGGATCCCAAGACACCCCCAACTCATATAAAAGCCAACCTAAACCTATTTGGAAGAGGGGACGTGACTTTGAGAGAGAAACAAAAGTACGAAACACTCGGGAGCACGAATTTGAGAAATTCTTCCTCTAATATTCATTGATTTTATGTTTGAAAACATTAATTTTGATGATTGTATGAACATGAGTGGCTAAGAACCTTATTGTTCTAGGGTCATGGGTGATACATGAATGTTGATGTTTGAAGTTTAATTTGACGAATTTGATTTTATCATATTGGGTTGTTTATTTAGTTCTGTTTTTAATTATTTTGCTGAGTAGCTAACAATGAAATACTATCTTCAAATCTAGAATTGAACTCGAAAGTGAGAATTCTAGATTGAATATAGAATTAAATAGAGCAGGTTCTTGAACCCGGGCATCGGGGAACAGATTCGCGGTTCTATATACCTAATTGCCTTGCTTGGTTGAACTACAGGAAGTGTAAATGCATTCTTGCTAATCTTAATTCCACAGACATATAGGCATTAAGTTAGCTTGAATAGGCGAGTAAGAACTCGACATGTTCTTATAAGTAATATCAACCTTGTCTACCAACAATCCAGATAAATTAATTAGTCATTTTAAACCAAGAATGCAACATGATTGTTAGCTAACCCGTGACCCTGGAATACCATCTCCTATTGATTGTTATCCGAAATTGATTAAGTATTGTGGTTGATTTTTAGTTATTTCATTTCTTGAAAGTTTAGGTAGTAAATTAGTCAATTATATATTTTGTGCGAAATCTCTTGAATTGATAATTTATTTAAGTTTGAATCAGTCAAAAGTTAATCATAAGTCTTCGTGAGAACGATACCCTACTCATTACTCTATTACTTGACGATCACGTATACTTGCGTGAGTATGTTTGGTCGCAACAAGTTTTGGCGCCGTTACCGGGGACTTAGGAATTAGCTACTTGACTGAGTTAAGCTTTTATTAGTTATTTGTTCAAGTTTTAATTTTCAGTTTGCCTTGTTTGTGCTAATACATGTTCTTATCTTGAATGCGGAGGAGTAGAAGCGCAAACAACTTGCTTCCTCTTGATCCTGAAATTGAAAGAACACTTCACAGAGTGAGGAAGAAAGTCGAAGCTAGTACTAGAATAAAAAGAGAGTTGAACATCATAGTCCAAACACAACCAATAGAGATAGCAGGTAATGGAGAGCGTGTGGTGATAGAAGTTGCAAGGCCCAATCTTGCTAATATGACTCAGGCTATTGTGAAGACTGATATCACAAGGCATTTTGAACTCAAACAGAACATGGTACTACTGATTCAGTCCAGAGGGCAATATGTGGGTCTATCTCATGAAGACCTGCAGAGGCACATTCAGAATTTCCTGGAAATTACAAACACTTACAATTATCCGAACGTTTACAAGGACTATGTCAGGCTGACATTATTTCCCTTTTCACTGCTGGGGGAAGCTAAGGAATGGTTGCAAAAGGAGCCCGCGAACTCAATCCAAACTTGGGATGATCTAGCAAGGAAATTCTTAATCAAGTTTTTCCCCACTAAGAAAACAAAGTCGCCGAGGAGCCAGATTCTTAGGTTCCAACAACGGGATAGAAAGACACCTTGTCAAGCTTGGGAAAGATACAAGAAACTACTCTGAGACCGCCGACATCATTGTTAGACTGATGAGGTGTTGGGTCACACTTTTGTTGATAGGCTAGACGAGGCATCAAAGATGAATCTTGATTCAACTTGTGGGGGTAGTTGCATGGCGAGGTCGTATAGTGAAATCCAACTCTTGCTAAATAACTTCACTGCTAATGATCATAATTGGCAAGGAGATAGGGACTCACGAAGAGAAATTAAACAGAAAGCAGCCAAGGTGATTGAGCTTGATGAATTCTCAGCCATGAGAGCCGATATAGCAAAATTGGCAAAATCAGATGAATAGAATGACAATGCAACAAACACAAGGGATGCAACATGTACAACAAATGTCTATTTGCTGCGAACTATGTAGGGATAGTCATACGAGTGACATGTGCCCCACAAATCCTGAATCTATATAATATATGGGGTAATAGAGCAGAGGTCTGATGAATCAGCAAGCATAATATGGGAACACTTACAAGCCAAATTTGAAGAATCATCCTAACTTCTCATGGGGTGGAAACCAGCTGACTCAGAATCATTATAGGCCCCAAGGAAATTTCAATCAACCTTAGAAGCCACCCCAACAAATAGAAGAGAGTACAAATGACTTGTTGAAGAAGTTGTTGCTTGACAATCAACATCTCAAGATCAATTTCAAAAATCTTGAGAGACAAATGGGGCAGTTAGCAGCAAATCAAAATACTAGACCTGTAGGCGCTCTTCCCAGTGATACAGAGAAGAACCCTCAAGTTAATGCATTTACACTCAGAAACGGGACAGAACTAGAGGAAGTGCCAAAGAATAGAAAGGACAAGCCTATACCCGAGAGAGAGTTGATTCCTATGGCAACACACGAGTCAAAGAAAAATGATGCAAGTTCAGAGCCAGTAGAGGTTGCAAGTCCACCACCACCTTTCCCCCAGAGACTGCAGAAAAAGAATGATGATATCTATGTTAATCCAGGTTCAATTGAATATTCCAATTATAGATGTACTTCGTGAAATTCCAAAGTATGCTAAGTATATAAAAGATATAGTGGCTCTAAAGAGGAGATTGACTGAATTTGAGATAGTTGCACTTACCGAGGAGTGCACTTCAAGGGTCCAAAACAAGATTCCTCAAAAGCTTAAGGATCCTAGCAGCTTCACCATCCCTGTGCGAATTGGTACTATTGATATGGGTTGTGCTCTTTGTGATTTGGGGGCGAGAAAAAATCTGATGCCCTTGTCCTTGTCCAAGCAATTGTGTTTGGGAGCTCCAAGACCAATCATTGTGATGTTGCAGCTAGCTGATAGGTCCATAACATACCCTGAAGGAGTGATTGAAGATGTGTTGCTACAAATTAGAAAATTCATCTTCCCAGTGGACTTCATTATCCTAGATTATGAGGCTGATGAACAGTTCCAATCATATTGGGACGACCTCTTTTGGCTACTGGTGATGCAATTATTAAAGTGAGAGAGGGAAAATGATTATGAGGGTGGACAACGAGGAAGAAGTCTTTACACGAGTTTATGAGCAACTTCTTGACACGAGTTTATATCTAGAAAATTCTCTAGAGAAAGCATTCATGTTGTTCGATAGCTTGGAGATTGATGATGAGGTTGAGGAGATAATGAATATCCTAGATGCATCATGTGCTTACATGCAGGGAATACACCCCTTTGAGCCCCTAAATAGGCCAAGTGTGCCTCCTCCAAAGCCGTCGATTGAAGAAGCTCCAAATTTGGAGCTTAAACTCCTACCCCCTCACATTCAATATGCATATTTGGATGGTTCTGACACTTTACCTGTTATTGTTTCTTCTGACTTGTCTAAATTGCAGGAAGAAAAGCTATTGGGAGTGCTACGTGAGCACAAATGAGCAATTGGGTGGACGATGTCTGACATTAAAGGCATTAGTCCAGTTTTCTGCATGCATGAAATCCTCATGGAGGACGAAACACGCCAAGTGTAGAGCAACAACACCAACTAAATCCAATCATGAAAGAGGTGGTAAGAAAAGAAGTGATTAAGTGGCTTGATGCCTGTATTGTATTTCCAATCTCTGATAGCAAATGGGTAAGCCTCGTCTAATGTGTGCCTAAGAAAGGGGGGATGACCGTATTGGTCAATAAAAATAATGACTTGATTCCCACAAGAACTGTCACTAGGTGAAGAATTTGCATAGATTATAGAAAATTAAGCAACGTCACCCGAAAGGACCACTTTCCCCTCCCCTTTATTGACCAAATGCTTCATAGATTAGCTGGCCAGGAATACTTCTTTTTTCTAGATGGTTATTCGGGGTATAATCAGATTGCTATAACCCTAGAGGACCAAGATAAAACCACGTTTACGTGTCCCTATGGCACGTATGCATTCAAGAGAATGCCCTTGTCTCTGTAATGCACCTGCGACTTTTCAAAGGTGTATGATGGTTATTTTTACTGACATGGTTGAAAGATTTGTAGAAGTGTTCATAGATGATTTTTCTATGTTTGCGTGCTCTTTTGATAATTGTTTATTGAACCTTGATAAAGTGCTTTCTAGGTGTGAAGAGACAAACTTGGTACTAAATTGGGAAAAGTGCCATTTTATGGTACGTGAAGGTATAGTCTTGGGACACAAGGTGTCCAAAAATGGTTTGCACGTGGAAAAAGCAAAGGTGGAAGCGATTGAAAAATTTCCCCCACCGACATCCATCAAAAGCATTCGTGATTTCTTAGGCCATGCAGGTTTTTATCGTCGTTTCATTAAATATTTTTCGAAAATTTCTTCTCCTTTGTGAAGGCTTCTTAATAAAGATGTTCCCTTCAAGTTCGATGATGACGTCTGAAAGCATTTGAGGAGCTGAAGGTAAGGTTGGTGACTGCACCAATTATCATTGCCTCGGATTGGGCACAGCCATTTGAGTTGATGTGCGATGCGAGTAACATGGCAATCAGAGCTGTTTTGGGGGCAAAGGAGAAATAAAATCTTTCACTCCATTTATTATACGAGCAGAACTCTGAATCCAGCCAAGATGAATTACACTATTACTGAAAAAGAGTTGCTTATAATGCTGTGGGCGTTTGACAAGTTTAGATCCTATCTAGTAGGAACCAAAGTCATCGTCTACACAGATCATCTAGCTATCAGATACTTGTTTGAAAAGAAAGACGCCAAACCGAGGCTGATTCGTTGGGTCCTCCTATTGCAATAATTTGACTTAGAAATCCGAGATCGAAAAGGGACAGAGAATCAAGTAGCTGATCACTTGTCCGGATTAGAAAATCGGAGCCATGTAGCTGAAGGAGGGTCAATCAAAGAAACATTTCCTGATGAGCAGTTATTAGCAATCACCTCAAGTGAAGCCCCCATGGTATGCAGATTATGTGAATTTTATTGCAAGCGGGGTGACGCCACCAGAATTGACACCCGATAATAGAAGAAGGTTCCTACATGATGTGAGGCTCTACATGTGGGATGAGCCATCCCTATATAGGCGGTGTGCATATCAGTTGGTACGAAGGTGTGTCCCTGAGAAAAAGATGAATGCAATACTGCATGACTGTCATGCTTCGCCATACAGGGGTCATCACGGTGGGGATAGAACCACTCAAAAAGTGCTACAATCAGATTTTTATTGGCCAAAATTGTTTAAGGATGCACATGCCTTTGTTAAAAAGTGTGACAGGTTCCAAAGAACCGGAACACTCATCAAGAAGCACGAGATGCCTTTGCAAAACAATCTGGCAGTAGAGCTTTTTGATATTTGGAGGATTGACTTCATGGGGCCATTCCCATACTATAATGGTCACATGTACATCTTGGTGGCGGTCGACTATGTTTCTAAGTGGGTGAAGGCCATTTCTCTTCCAACTAATGACGCAAAGGTAGTGGTAAATCTTTTAAAGAATCACATCTTCACATGCTTTGGGACTCCAAGAGTGTTGATAAGCGACGAAGGAACTCACTTCTGCAACAAATTGTTGAATAATGTTCTAGCGAAGTCTGGAGTTAAGCACAAGGTTTCTACTGCATATCATCCTCAAACGAGTGGCCAAGTCGAAGTGTCAAATAGAGAGGTGAAGCAGATTCTGAAGAAAACAGTAAGTGGAAATAGAAAGGACTGGGTCAGAAAGTTGGACGACGCATTTTGGGCATATCGAGTTGCATACAAGACTCCCATAGGTACTTCTCCGTATAATCTAGTTTATGAGAAGTGTGCCATTTTCCTGTCGAGTTTGAACACAAAGCCTATTGTTAAAAAGCTGAATATGGATACTGTCACGACCCAAATTCCCAACCCGCGGGATTGTGATGGCGCCTAACACCATACTTTCTAGGCAAGCCAATGTTAGAGGGATTAAACATTTAAAACAAATAAAACATAATACGAGGTCTAATATTATCCAATAAATGATATACATATAAATTATGGAGAAATAAACCGATGCCACGAAACTAATGCTAATATCTAGCTACCCAGAGTTTGGAGTCACAATTCACGAACTACTAAAGATTACTACAATTATTTGGATGAAAGAAAATTTATATCTGTTTTGAATTTTATAAAACAATAAATAAATAATATGGAGAAGACTCCAGGAATCTGCGGACGTCGGCAGATCTACCTCGTGTCTCCGTGCGAATAATCAACTACTACTCGAAATCAACTCTGACCGGAACCTGGATCTGCACAAGAAGTGCAGTGTGCAATATCAGTACACCCGACTCCATGTACTGGTAAGTGCCGAGCCTAACCTCGATGAGGTAGTGACGAGGCTACGGCGGGGCATTTATAATATAACCTGTGTACAGTATTTAATAAAGCAAAAAGGAAATACTAAACTAGATGAAACAGTAATTGCAGTAAGTAAATAAATAAATAACCCAGCTATCTTTTCAGATCTCAGCTATAACCAATCCTTACGAGAATTTCTATGTTACAATTTAAATAACGGTAAGAGAAGAATATGAAAACAACATAATAAAACAGTGGGTATTCCAGTTTTCATCATATAACCAGTAAAACATGAATATTCTCCCTTATTACTCCTTGCTGGGGCGTGAAACCCGATCCCACCTGTCCACTCTTATTACTCCTCAACATATATATATCGCCCTTATTCCTCCTGTTGCAGCGTGCAACCCGGTCCCCCCTGTCCACCCTTATTACTCCTTGTTGCGGCGTGCAACCCGCTCCCTCCCGGCAATCACATTTCACCATTTACAATAAGGGTTTTACAATTTAGATCAAATTACTTCACAATATTTATATCTCAACTAATGTAAACGGAAAGTTGTACAATTAAGAAACTTCACAAATTATTACTACACAACGAAACCAACCAGAATGTATCATGAAACACTGACCACCAGCTCAACCATTAATGTACCACAACGAAGCTAAAGCACAATTAATACTTTCAAATAAGTGAAACAATATTTAACAAAACAAGTGGACAAAAACAAGTAGACATGGAAGCATCAATAATCATGAAACAATTAAGACAGGAATATAATAAATCGGAAACGGGGAAGGGAACATGCTAAACAAATAATTTGGTGGCGCATAGGACTCGCCACATCACCTATACACCCCACACATATAATTTCACATAGAATTTAAGTCGGGATTCCAAATCCCTCAAGTCAAAGTTAGACCAAACACTTACCTCAATCTCGCGGGTCACTCACTGCTCAATTACAGCTTTTCCTTTCAAATTCGCCTCCAACCCACTCGTATCTAAACATATTTAGTTCACTATCATTAATTAGTGCTAAAGAAACTAACTTTAACGCATAATCATGATTTTCCTAATGTTTCCCCAAAAAGTTAAAAACCGACATCGGGCCAGCTTGGTCCAAACTCGGGGTTCAGACCAAATTTTGTTTACCCATTCACCCCCGAGCCCGAATATGTAGTTAGTTTCGAAATCCGACCCCAATTCGAGGTCTAAATCCTATTTTTTTACAAAATTCCCTAATTCTACCTAAACCCCCATTTTCTACCACGAAAACCCTTGATTTTTGATTGAAAAGTGATGAAAAACAATGGGTGATCGAAAGAAAATAGTTTAGAATCATCTACCAACACTTTGGGGGAAGAACTTGTATATTGAAAATCGCCTCTAGGTCTTCTTGGTTTTGAAAATATGAAAAAAAAAATGTCTTAATCCCGTTCTAGGTTCTGTTTTAAAACACTGGACAGGCCTTCATCGCGTTCGCGATGGGCCTGTCGCGATCGCGGAGAGTTATGGCCCAATCCGCATTCGCGAGGTATTGAACACGTTCGCGAGGCTTTGCTTCAGATGACCATCGCGTTTGCGTCCTAGTGGTCGCGTTCGCGAAGAACAATTCGAGGCTCCCCTCTCCCAGGCCCATAAATCAACGCGTTCGCGATAGCCTGGTCGCGTTCGTGAAGGGTAATCCCCCAGTGCTTCGCATTCGCGACCAAGGTTACGTGTTCACGTAGAACAAAATGACCCCCAGTGCATTTACTCTTCGCGATCGGGAAGAAGAACGAGTCAGTGCACTAGTAGCAGTTATGACAACAGAAGTTTATAAGTCTGAAGCACCCCGTAGCCTATCCAAAACTCACCCGAGCCCTCGGGGCTCCAAACCAAATATGCACGCAAGTCTAAAAATATCATAAAGACTTGCTCGTGCGATCAAATCGCAAAAATAACACCTAAAACTACGAATTTAACATAAAAAATCATGATTTTCTCAAGAACACTTCAAATTCACTATTTTCTCAACCGGACGTCCGAATCACGTCAAATGAACTCCGATTTCCACCAAATTTCACAGATAGGAATTAAACATTATAACAAACCTGTACCGGGCTTCAAAACTAAAATACGGTCCCGATACCAATGAGTTCAAACATTAATTCATTTCTTTATTTCCTTTAAAATTCAGTATAACAATTTTTTTCAAAAAATTATTTCTAAAGCCAGGGACCTCAGAATTCAATTCCGGGCATACGTCCAAGTCCCATATTTTACTGCGGACCTCTCGGGACCGTCAGAACACGGGTCCGGGTCTGTTTACTCAAAATATTGACCAAAGCCAACTAAAATTAAATTTTATCTCATAGAAATTATTATTTCATATGTTTTCACATAAAGGCTTTCCGGATTCGAACCCAAACTAAGCACACAGATTGAGGTGAATAAAATTAATATTTTAAAGGCTAATGAGTCCGGAATGGTGTCTTAAATCATAAGATGACACTTTGGGTCATCACAAACTCCACCTCTAAAACAAACTTTCGTCCTCGAACGGACATAGAAAAGTACCTGAACTGGCGAACAAGTGGGGATATCTACTCTGCATGACTGACTCGGACTCCCAAGTAGCTGCCTCAACAGGCTGACCTTTCTACTGCACTCGAACTGAAGGGTAACTTTTTTACCTCAACTGACGAATCTGCTGGTCTTGAATAACTACCGACTCCTCCTCATAAGTCAAACCCTTGTCTAATTGGTTAGTGCTAAAATCTAACACGTGGGATGGATCACCATGATTTTTCCGGAGCATAGACACATGGAATACCAGATGAACTGAGGATAACCCTGGAGGCAACACAAGTCTATAAGCTACCTCCCTCACTCTCTCAAGAATCTCAAATGGCCCGATATACCTAGGGATCAACTTGCCCTTCTTCCCATACCTCATAACACCCTTCATGGGCGATACCCGAAGTAATATCCTCTCTCCCACCATGAATGCCACATCACGAACTTTACGGTCGACGTAACTCTTTTGCCTGGATTGAGATGTACAAAGTCGATCCTGTATAATCCTGACCTTGTCCAAGGCCTCCTGAACTAAGTCTGTTCATAATAACCGAGCCTCTCACGGCTCAAACCATCTAACTGGCTATCTGCACCGTCTACCATATAATGCATCGTAGGGAGCCATATGAATGCTCGACCGGTAGCTATTATTGTAGGCAAACTTTGCTAACGGCAAGAACTGATCCCAAGAACCTCCAAAGTCAATAACACAGGTGTGAAACATATCCTCTAAGATCTAAATAGTACGCTCGGACTGCCCATCTGTCTGCGGATGGAATGATGTGCTCAACTCAACTCGTTTACCCAGCTCATGCTGAACTGCGCTCCAAAAGTGTGAGGTAAACTATGTACCTCGATCATAAATGATAGACACAGGTACACCGTGAAGGCAAACAATCTCCTGAATATATATCTCTGCCAAACGCTCCGAGGTATAAGTACTTGCCACCAGAATGAAATGTGCTGATTTAGTGAGCCTATCCACAATAACCCAAACGGCGTCGAAATTCTTCTGAGTCCGGGGGAGTCCAACAATGAAGTCCATAGTGATACGCTCCCACTTCCACTCAATCTACTGAAGCAAACCACCGGGTTTGTGATGCTCATACTTCACCTGTTGATAATTCAAGCAACGAGCCTTATAAACAACAATATCTTCCCTCATCCTTCGCCACCAATAATGTTGGTGCAGGTCTTGGTACATCTTGGCAACACCCAGGTGAATAGAATACTTAGAACTGTGAGCCTCCTCAAGGATTAATTCACGAAGCCCATCAAAATTAGGCACACACACTCGACCATGCATCCTCAAAACACTGTCATCTCCAGCTATAACCTGCCTGGCACCATCGTGCCGAACCGTGTCCCTAAGGACCATCAAATACGGGTCATTATCCTGTCGATATCTAATACGCTCAAACAAGGAAGACCGAGCGACCGTACAAGCTAAAACACGGCTGTGCGAAATATCCAACCTCACGAACTGATTGTCCAGAGTGTGAATATTTGAAGCTAACGGTCTCTCACAGACTGGAATGAATGCAAGGCTGCCCATACTCACTGCCTTCCTACTCAATGCACCGACCACCACATTGGCCTTCCCCGAATAATACAATATAGTGACGTCATAATATTTCAATAACTCTAACCATCTCCTCTGCCTCAAATTAAGATTCTCTTTCTTGAACAAGTACTGAAGACTGCTATGATCCGTGAAAACCTCACATGGCACACCATAGAGATAATGCCTCCAAATCTTCAATGCGTGAACAATGGCTTCCAAATCTAAGTCATGGACAAGATAATTCTTCTCATGAACCTTCAATTGTCGAGACGCATATACAATCACTCTGCCTTCATGCATCAATACCGCTCCGAGCTCAACACGGGAGGCATCACAATATACCGTGAAAGATCCTGAACCTGATGGTAACACCAACACCGGTGCTGAAGTTAAGGCTGTCTTAAGCTTCTGAAAGCTCGCCTCACACTCGTCCGGCCATTTGAATGGGGCACCTTTCTGAGTCAATTTAGTCATTTGGGCTGCTATAGATGAAAACCCCTCCACAAAACGACGGTAGTAACCTGCCAAACCCAAGAAGCTCCTGATCTCCGTGGCTGAAGTGGGTCTAGGCTAGTCTTTGACTGCCTCTATCTTCTTAGGATCTACCTGAATACCCTCTGCTGATACGTTGTGACCCAACAAAAGCTACTGAATCCAACCAAAATTTGCACTTTAAAAATTTAGCATACAACTGACTGTCTCTCAAAGTCTGAAGCGCTATCCGGAGGTGCTGCTCATGCTCCTCCTAGCTGTGGGAGTATATTAGAATGTCATCAATGAACACAATTACGAAGGAATCCAGATAAGGTTTGAACACACGATTCATCAAGTCCATAGATGTTGTTGGGGGTATTAGTCAAGCTAAAAGACATCACCAGAAATTCATAATGCCCATACCTCGTCCGAAAAGCTGTCTTAGGGACATCGAATGCCCTAATCTTCAACTGATGGCCGCCCGATCTCAAATCGATCTTTGAAAACACCTTGGCACCCTGAAGCTGATAAAACAAATCATCAATCCTCGGCAATAGATACTTGTCCTTGATAGTGACTTTGTTCAACTGCCGGTAATCTATACACATCCTCATCGATCCATCCTTCTTATTCATGAACAAAACCGATGCACCCCAAGGAGAGACACTAGGTCTAATGAAGCCCTTATCGAGCAAGTCTTGTAGCAATTCTTTCAATCTTTCAACTATGGTGGGGCCATCCGATACAAAGGAATAGAAATGGGCTGAGTGGCCGGAGCCACATCAATGCAAAAATCAATATCTATGTCGGGTGGCATCCCCAGCAGGTCTGCAGGAAATACCTCGGGAAACTCACGAACAACATGCACCGAATAAATAGAAGAAGCCTCAGCACTAGACATGGGAAAAATAAGCTAAACAAACTTTCTCGGCCATGCGGCGAGCGTTTATATAAGAAATAACCCTGTTGGAGGAATGACCAGGAGTCCCTCTCCACTCTTATCGAAATAACCTCGGCAAAGCTAATGTAATTGTCTTGGGGTGACAGTCCAAGATGGCATAATAAGGTGACAACCAATCCATGCCCAATATGACATCGAAATCAACCATATTAAGAAGCAAAAGGTCCATACTAGTTTCAAAACCCTTAATAATGACCACAGACAAACGATACACACGATCTACAATAATAGCATCCCCCACGGGCGTAGACACATAAACAGGGACACTCAAGGAATCGTGGGGCACAACCAAATACGAAGCAAACTAAGATGACACATAAGAGTAAGTCGACACCGGATCAAACAAAATTGAAGTATCTCTATTGCAAACTGAAATGGTACCTGTGATAATAGCATCGGAAGACTCCGCCTCTGATCTGTCCGGAAATGCATATAATCGGGGCTGGCCCCACCACCCTAAACCATGTCTCTGGGACGACCTCTGACAGGCGGACCTTCACCTCTAGCAGGTTGGCCTCCACCTCTAACAATCTGGCCCCTAACTCTGGCTACCTAACCCCTATCCCTGGCTGGCTGGGCAGGTAGTGCTGCACCTGGTGCCGGAACTATAGCACGAGAACTTTGGTACTGAAGCTACTTAGCTAAAAATCTCAGACAATGATGTGGGATGTGTGCAATGTATGTATTGAGTGATCGGGTAGTCAGGATTTATAAAATAAATAAATAGCAGTAGCGAGTGCCCAAGCCAGCGCCCCACGCTACATGGGGCGCACTTTACAGAGAGTTTAAAAGCCCCAACGCCAGCCCCGACGTGGGGCGTTGGGCTGGGAGGTCAGGTAAGTAATATGTTTTTATTTTCGTTTTCTTTGTTTATTTAAAATGCCCAACCCTAATAACCCAACCCAATTACCCATATACACACACAACCTAACCCATATCCAATTACCCAAACTCATCCCCCACCTAATTTAAAATCGCTAAAACCCAAACACCACCCTCCCTTTCTCCCAAAAATGCTGAACACTGCCTCTTGCTTATTCCTCCTCATTTTTTTATTTTCTCTCAAGCTTTCAAATTCATAAATCTTTCTTGCTCACTTCCATCTCAAGACTCAAAGGTATGTTCTTTTATGTATCTCTTTTCTTGTATTTTAAAATTTCTTAGGGTAATATTGTTCTTCCTTCTCCAACAACCCCAATCCCCTAAGTCTCTTAAACATACTTTAATGTTATTGTGGGTTGCCTTAGTGTACACGAAATTTGGTGCAAAAATTATTTGTGAATTTGTGTTTGAAGTAGTAAATCATAATTTCCTCTACTTCATGTAAATTTGGGCGGGCCACCATGTTCTACCATTTTAAAATAAAAACAAGCAAAATTGATGCCCACAAGGTATTTGCTAAAATACCTAAGAGAGTAAATTGAACACCGATTTAGTCTGAGTAGCCGAGTGTAGTTGTTTATGAGACTGGGCGAAGTGTGGGGTGTTTGGGGGTATTGTATCTTATTGTAAACTCTTGTAAGTAGTAGTTAGTGTACTATAGTAGTGTAGTAATGTGAACTTTAGCTTTGCTCGGTTACACCATAGTAAGTTACGACCATGTTAGACTACTTGAATTGTATGGAATAGGGAAGTCTAAGTACCTATAGCATTGTGATGAAACATTGGTGCATGTAGAACCAATATTATGATTCGATTATACATAGCCTTCGATTTTAAGTGTGGGGTCATCTTGCCTCTCACAATGACCTTATGCTAAATTTCTTGATTCATTCTCATCTTTGTGTTTATCGTGTCTAGGTTGCTATATCTCTTGACAATGCCACCAAAGGAAAAAGGGTGTGGAAGTCCTCCACTACTACTTCCCCTCCAAATAAACGCAACCAAGGCAAGAGTTCTCTCCGGCAAGCTAAGGGAAAGCAAGTTGCTAGAGAGTCGACGAGGCCACCAAGGCCTCAGGTGGAACTAGTTCGAGATGCCGCCATAAAATGCCATGATGCTTTTGTTCCATATGGGAGATATATCTCCAAAATGGGGATTAATGTAAAGGCCTTAGAATGGAACTTCCCAGATGTACTTGCTAGATTGGTAGAGAAGAATATGGATAAGCTCCTCGAATGTCTGGGCCATGCATCTAAGCATGGTAAGAGAGTTATATGCCAACTGGAATGAGGGAATGGACAATTCATGGGTCAAAGGAAAGAAAATTCCAATGGATAGGGAAGCCTTGTGTCACTTCTTGGGAGTTGATAGCCCTAATCCACGGAGGCTAAGAAAGTTCGTCAAAAGTCCACGCTACCAGGAAATACTTCACACACTTTGTGGCATTGATTCTAATGTGAAGTGGACGTGGAATAAGGAAACGCTCACCTTGAGATGCTCCGATTCGACTTCAACAAAACGGCCAAGGTCTGGCAAAACTTTGTGTAGGCTAGATTAATTCCCGTTGAGCATAACAGCGAGTGCACTCGAGCTCGAGTGTGCGTGATCTACTTTCTGATGACTGGGAGACCCCTAAATGTGGGTGAGCTCATGCTTGGGGAAATAGCTCGCACCCGTTTTGGAGGAAGGATCAAAAGATTTTCCTTTGGAAACTTGACACAGTACATGCTATCTCGTGGGGTACATGAGTACCCTGGCTATGATGACGTAGTAGAGGCACCCACATCATTGTTAGACATCACATCCCTGCTAGAGTCCACATCCAAGCTCACCCAGACTGCTAGTAATGAGAGGAACGAAAATTTCAACAGGTATCTTTACAATTCCCTTAACATTATAATGAGCAGGCTAGGGGTGTCAGATGAGGAGCGCACACACTTGCAAAATGATCTCTCCAGTTCTTCCAAGAAGATGTTAGGCATAGCACCAAGCATTCCCATTCATCCGTCTGAGGATGAAAACACTCACAAGGGATCAAATGACGAGGATACAAATGATGATGAAGTTACAGGACCAAAGGATTTGGTACCCTTAGGTGATGATGATGAGCCCATTGCCACATCTGGTGGGCATCCTGAGGAGGCAGACTCCGACTAGCAGGGAGTTCTTTCTTTCCACCTTACTCTATTTTGAATTCATTATGTATCGGGAACTATGCATTGTTTAAGTGTGGGGTGGGGGAATACTCCTTGAATTATAATTTTATAAAAAAAATTAGTGTTATTGTTTTTTTCTATTACCTTTTAGCTTAGTTTAATACTAACATAGTCTAATTAGCTAGATTACCATAACAAAATCAGAAAAAGCTCGGACTTTTCCCGACGATGAATCCGTTGGACAATTTTTTTGAGGGATTAAATTCCGATTAAAAATACCAAAAATATTTTCTTTTATTTTTTAGGATAGTGAGGTAGTATCCCTTATTTTTTCTTTGGACGCTGATTCTTTTCCAAGGGTGTATCTCGAACCAGGTATTTTTTTTTGTTTTTTTAGGAGTAGGATAAGGGAGAAAATTGAGGTGCTCAGAGGTACCTATTGACATGTTTGGTGTTGGCAAGTTAAGTTATGGCATGAGTTCTGTCTTCCTACATATTTGACTTGAATTGTAATGTCAAAGTAAAGTAAGTAGCCTACTCTTTGATGTCTTTTTCAAAGTTGGTTGACTTGTGTGACACCTAGTGTATTGTTGCTTAAAAATTCTCAACTTGCTATACTTGCTTGACTTGAGGGTCACACAGAACCGTCTTGAGTGAGTCAAGTGCCATATGTGTGTAAGGATTATTTATATTCTGTGCTATCTTGTGTAGTCTTGAACTTTCTCCATGTGTTAATCAAAGCAAAATCATTAAGATGTGCTAGTCTAGGAGATGCCGTAGGCGTCTTGCTTGACCATAAAGGTGCTTGTCACTGGCAAATAAAATTTTCCCATTGCTAGCCCCTTTGAGCCTATAGACCGTTTCCTTGGCACCCACATTACAAGTCGTACTCCTATTTTGTTCTTAATCCGAGGTTGTTGAACCTTTACCTCGCACTTAGTCTCTAAAAGAAGTAAGGAGAGATTGGGGAGTGGCTTTGAGTGGAACCGTGGAAGGACCCTTAAGGTGCACTAAAATTGTGAAAAATGGAAACTAGCTTATGAACTTCAATGTATGGAGTGTGTGAATATAAAAAAAAAAAAAGAAAAAAAAGAGGAAAAATATTGCAAGAAAAAGAAAAAAAATTCAAATAATGTAGAACGACACATGTCGCGCCCCCTTTTTCTCGCGAAATCGGGCTTCGACATTTTGGGACAACTCCTTTTTTGGGATGGGTTTGGAAGTGGAAGACTCGCCACCTAACGGATTAAGGTGCGTTAGGGAACCTAGAGCAATTAACTCATTTAACCAGTTTACATAACTAGATATCATGTAAGGGCTCAAATTACCTTGAGGGGAAGGTGTTAGGCACCCCTCGAGGTCCACAACGGTGTGTCCCAGCCGAACTTAAATTAAGTGAATTAGTATAAAAGGGGAAAAAGCAATTTGGACAAATACGATATTCAATCAATTTTAAACAGGAGTATGGGGGTCCTAAGTTTTTTATCCTATAGGATCATTCCATGCAATACTTTGTAACTCCCTTAAGTCGGGGTGTTACTCATAGTGTTAACACATGGACTATCATCTCCTTACTACCCAATTACTATCTTTAAGTTGTTACTTAAGCATTCTAGTAGTTCCTAGCTCGTTCCTTATGTGTGCACTACCCGTCCCTTACCTACGGACCTGGAGGTATTAGGACCTCTATTTGGGATAGTTCTAGACCAACCTATGTTACTTAAAATGTAAAATCTAGGGGAAAAACAAAAACAAATAGGACTTTTAGATAAAGAACAAGTATGGGCTCATATTGACCTCCACACATAGACAACAAAAACACGCAATTAAATCAACAAGTATTATTAACCTTTAAGGTCCTATAGGCAGGATATCTATGCGAGAAAACAGAGTGCAGAGGAAGTTTTATTATTAAGGCGAGTATTAAAACCTGTTGTTTGCCTACTGATTTTTTCAGTATGAATCTGGGCACTTCAAACAGTAATATATCATAATTATAAACCCAGAATCATTATTAAGTCCTACAGATATATTGCCTAAGCGATTGAATTCATAATCGATCGACAGAACCCTAAAGGCATGATTCATACGAGCTTGTTGATTATAGACCTATAGACATTATTTCTAGGTGAGCACTGATTTTAACTTATAAAGACAAATTTTATTCCTTTTCCAATCCTATAGGCATGCTTTCTAATTGCTGAATTGACTTAAATCTTATAGACATGATTTCTAAATGCTTAATTGGCTTAAACCTTATAGGTATGATTTCTAGGTGTGAGGCTAATTGTTTATCCTATAGGCATGATATCTATTAACTGTGTGTGGGCAGAAATTAAACAGATTTTCAATAAGGATAATTAACTCAACAACAAGGTCTTATAGGCATGATTGCTAATGCACATTTGTTGGAAACATGTATAGATCCTATGGACAGGATTTCTATCATGAGAATGTAAATACAGAATTAAAACGATAGTCCTATTGGTGGGATTTATAACTTGCAAATGTAAAACACATAATTAAAACATAATTCCTATAGGCAGGATTTCTAAGCATGGTATAGGACTTATACAGTGAACAAAATTAACAGCATGATTGAATACAATAGGCAAGGTTTCTACCCAATTTGACAAAAGAATATAAGAACCCCCCCCTCCCCCAGTTTTATTAAATATCCCCAAATCTGTTATTACAGAATTATTACAGCCCAAAATATCAAATGAATTACAGAATGGTAATAGTTACACTATAGGGAGCCTTCATAGGCCCAAATAAACCTGGGGACCAGGCCTTCCAACCATAAACACTTTGAAGCAAAACATAGGGATTCATAGCACATTAGAACCATGTTTCCAGTGTGCCAAAGTTCCCAAGAGCCTCAGGGGAGCCAGGGCAATGCTCACACTGGAACTACACATTCAGAAGATAGTTCATAAGAAATTGGAAAACCAGTCTCCAGTGTGTCAGAGTTCAAATGAGTCTCATTTGGACCCTAGGTAGTGCTCACACGGGGGGTAGTTGAGAACCTAAATGACTAGGAGTGGGGTTTTTAAAATCAGTACAAAAAAAGAAAAGAGGCAGGTTTTAAAATAGTTGGATTTCAGAAGAAACAGGATTCAGAACATAGAGTTGCAGGCAGAACTGCACCAAGAAAACAAACAGAATTCATACTTAAAACACATCGCTCAAATAAATTGAAGTCTTGTGAAGTTAAATATTTAGACTAGTACTTAGAAAAATCATCACAGAAACAGTTAGGTAAAACAATTGAGTTGGCCAGATACATGAAATAAACAGACAGGGCAGAGGAGTTAAGCAACAAACTAGAGGATTACATGTTTATAATGTCTTGCAAAGTTCAGAACATGTGCAGGATTGGTGAAACAGACTAAATCTTAAACCAACTTATGAGAGGATTCATATTATTCAAATAACTTAGTCCTAAGTTAAAAGTTGCTAAATGAAGTCATAAGATCATGTAGAGGACATAATCATAATGGGAATTGAAACATGCTAGTCAAGCAAAGCATAGATAATGAAATTGCAAGTGTTAGGGCATATTAGTATAGAAGAAAGCAAGTAAATGTGCAATAGCAGTTAAGTTCCAGAGTAATTTGTCCTTGGCTTTCAGCCGGCCAAAACAATAAACACATAGTACGGAAATCAGAACACCAGAGAGAGCTTTAAGTTTTTTAGTGAGTAAAATATGAGAGTTCGAGTATCTTAAGGGAAGAGGGAGAATGGGATTAAATAGCACTGAATTAAGCATAAAAATAAGGTAATAAGTCAATCATACATCATTAAGGAATGAAAATAAAAGTAGAATCGATTTAAGGTCGACTTCAATCAATTAACAAAACATAGCAGCATAAAACTAGGCAAGTACTACTTAAATTAGGGAAAGTATTATATGGAATCAATCAGTAGTTAAGTACCAGATCAAATAAGGTAAGGAAATAATGAGAACATATAAATCGAACAAAATAAGGAAATACCAGTACCACACAAGAAAGGAAAGATTGAAATCTTAGCACATATTTCAAACCCCTAATTTGGGGTAAGTAAAATTAGTCAGCAATTAACGGCCAAAGTTAAAGGTGAATAGAGACAGATAGATAATCAAAAACCCTAAATTTAATATAATTAAAAGTAGGCAAAAATATAAAAGAGCTTAAATAAAAATGCACAAAGATATATAGACGGAAATAATTAAAATTTGAACCATATTTGTTCGATTTTGAAGAATCAAGAACCCTAAATTTTAGGGTAAGTAAAAATCAGCGTAAATAACCAAAGGAAAACTATAAAGATGCACAAAGATGAAAATACAGAAACATTAAAGGAAAAATATTTGAGGAATAGAAAATCATTTTAGATCCTGAAAAGATCTGAACCCTAGTTTTAGGGTAAGTAGAAGATCTAACTAAAAATAGGCGGATTCAATGAGTAACAAGGTAAATAATAACACTAAAACAAACTAAAATGAACCAAATCTGGTTCGAACTAGAGATCCAAAACCCTAACTGAAAGATACGGAAAAATATTCGTACTCACAGAGGTTGGGATGAATATAGACGTAAATAACCAAAATATAAGAGATTTTGAACCAGATCTGATTCAAACTTCTTTAGATCCACTTTCCATTTGAGGCAAGCCAATCAAGTAATATCAAGAACAGGTAGCTGGTAAAGGAGTAGGACAAGATATGGCAAGGAATCAAGAAATGATTCCATTTCTGGGTAGGAGTCACGAGGAAATGGTGACGACAGATTAGGGTTTGGGAAGGGAAAGAGGGAGAGACGAGAGTGTTTTAGGGTGGCGGGTGGGTGGTAAATGAATTAGGGTTGGGAGATGATTAATTAAAAGGAGGGAAGTAATTAGGAGGCAAAATCAACGACTGGGATTTTACAAGGGCTTGGGTTGGGGTTTTAAAATGGATTTGGGTCTGGGTCTGGGTTGGACAGGTATGGATATTTGGGTACTGGGTTGGACGGGTATGGGGTATTAGTCTGGTTAATGTATTGGGTTGGGTGCGAAATTAATTAGAAAAAGGGCTATATTTTAAATACCCAATTAAATCAGTAAAATAATTTTAAAAAATAATTAATAAATAGTAAAAATGTCATTTATGCATGAAAATTATTTAAAATAATTACTTAACATTATAAAAATATAAAAAGTCATTTTCTTGTGTAAATAATGTAATTATGCATATATCTGTCTATTATTGTGAAATATTGCAATTATAAAGATGCAAATATAATTATACATAAAATGTTAAAGCTTAATATGAATATAAATGATAAAAATTAAGTAATAAATCATTATAAAGTTATTTGTGATGCAATTAGTAAATATTTAGATAATAAAAATGGCGGAATAAATTGATTAAAACCTTTAAAAATTATAAAATATTATGAAAAAATACTTGTTGATGCTCGTGCACTATTTTTAAAGTATATATGTATTTAAAAAAATATATATGGGAAAAATTTGGTATCAACAGCTGCCCCTCTTTACGCGGGAAGGATGAAAGAGTTGTCGGGTAAAGATATGATGACCAACTTTGACCGAATAGGGTGACTTGAAAGATATAGGCCGCACTCTGACTTTCGAGCTGCCTACATATCCCTGATTTTACAGGAATCAGGACGTGTGTAGTTCAGGATCCAACGGTGGAATAAATCTGAGTTGTTGCAAAAAACTAAAAAGGTTCCGAGTAGGATTACCTTGGTTTGAAACGGTTATGGGTGAATGGTCAGGTTTGAAATAATTTGGAGGAACTAGAGCAGGATTGCTCCTGTTGGGATAACGGTTACCCACTGGGTCACCTGCAAATCTGCAAAAGTATACTGCGAGCACATATGTATAAATTATTGCGTAAATTTAAATATGATGCAAATTCCCTTCGGACCGTGAAGACTGTCTTTGGACGGTGAGGATGACGTCCTTAAACCATGATGTCCCGGGCCATGAGCTGTGCGATAAGGGATTTGTAGGCCATGAAATGATTTTCTCAGGCCATGAAGATGGTGCCTCCGAACCATGACGCCTTTTAATAATGATGTGCAAGTTTGAGAGATCCTCAAGCCATGAAATGATGTCTTCCGGCTATGAGGATGGTGCCTTCATACTATGACGCCTTCGGACAAGTTGGCTATATTTCAGCCCATGAGGTGCAAAGACATGATGCTAGAGGCAAAAAGACAGAGCTTAGTCTTGTGTGAAGTTAAGGGTAGAGCTTAGCCCGAGAGAAGAGAACAATGCAAGAGAGATAGTGCTTAGTCTCATGTGAGGATTTGAGACATGGCTTAGTCTCATGCATAGAAAAGGCAGTGCTTAGCCTTATGCAAACAGAGAGACATGGATTAGCCTCATGCAAGGATTTGAGACAGGGCTTAGTCTCATGCAAAGAAAAGGCAGTGCTTATCCTTATGCAAATAGAGAGGCGAGGCTTAGCCTCATGCAAGTGATTCGAGACNAGACCTGATTCCCATTTATCAGGGTTAGCATTTGGCTGAAAGTAAAGTTTCTTTTCAAAAGCATGCGTGTATAGTTTTCAAGGACATAGTAATATGCAGCATAGAAATTATTTAGATGAACCAGTAAATGTGACATTGTGACTTCCTCTTCCGTATAATTTTGATGGTCCTCCTTAAAATTCTGCCCCAGCTAACTAGATGAACTTTTTGACCGTTCTGTATGCTGCAGTTGACTGAACTTGCTTCAGAATTTTGAGGGTCGTCCTCAAAATTCTGCCCCAGTTAACTAGATGAACTTTATTACCGTTCCGTATGCTGCAGTTGACTGAACTTGCTTCGGAATTTTAAGGGTCCTCCTCAAAATTCTGCCCCAGTTAACTAGATGAACTTTATTACCGTTCCGTATGCTGCAGTTGACTGAACTTGCTTCGGAATTTTAAGGGTCCTCCTCAAAATTCTGCCCCAGTTAACTAGATGAACTTTATTACCGTTCCGTATGCTGCAGTTGACTGAACTTGCTTCGGAATTTTAAGGGTCCTCCTCAAAATTCTGCCCCAGTTTCTGATTGTGGGGAAAATGGAAATTTTATTGAATTGTGACCGAACCCACAGGGCTGCCTACATATCCCCTATTAAATGGGAATCAGGTCTAGCTTAGTTCAATTTACATCATATGAAGAAGCATAAAATGGTTTACACATAGTATCTTTTGACTGCATCTGAATTGATAGGCTTTGGCCAAATTTCTCCGTCCATCTCTGCGATTATGAGCGCTCCTCCTGTCAATACTCTGTGATCCATGTAAGGACCTTTCTAGTTGGGAGAGAATTTCTCTTTGGCCTCATCTTGATGTGGAAAGATCCGTTTCAGTACCAGCTGCCCCAGCGTGAACCGTCTTGGTTTGACCCTTTTGTTCAAAGCCCTGGACATTCTATTCTAATAGAGCTGGCTGTGACACACATCATTCATCCACTTTTCATCTATGAGAGATAATTACTCATAGCGTTTCCTTATCCATTTTGCATCGCTGAGTTCGACTTCTTGTATGATTCTTAAAGAAGGAATTTCTACCTCGACGGGAATGACAACTTCGGTACCATAACCAGCAGATAGGGAGTTGCCCCGGTTGATGCGCAGACTGTGGTACGGTATCCTAGTAAGGCGAATGCTAATTTCTCGTGCCATTGCTTGTGATTCTCTACCAATTTCCTTAGTATCTTCTTGATGTTTTTGTTGGCGGCCTCCACTACTCCATTCATTTGAGGCTTGTATGCTGTGGAATTCTTGTGCTTGATTTTGAAAGTTTCACACATGGCTTTCATCAGATCGCTATTGAGATTGGTGGAATTGTCAGTGATGATGGACTCTGGAACCCCAAATCGACACAAAATCCGATCTCTAACAAAATCCGCAACGACTTTCTTAGTTACCGCTTTGTAAGATGCAACTTCAACCCATTTGGTGAAGTAGTCGATGGCCACTAAAATGAACTGGTTCCCGTTTGAAGCGGTGAGCTCAATTGGGCCGATGACATCCTTTCCCAGGCAGCAAAAGGCCAAGGTGAGCTTGTTGCATTAAGCTCGTTTGGCGGCATCCGTATCATGTCTGCATGTATCTGGCATTGGTAGCATTTCTGAACGTACCGTATGTAGTCTGTTTCGATGGTCATCCAAAAGTATACGACCCTGAGTATCTTCTTGGCCAAGATAAAACCATTCATATACGGGCCGCAGGTTCCGGCATGTATCTCCTCGAGAAATTTGGAAGCCTCTTTTGCGTCAACACACCTTAACAGTCCCAAATCGGGAGTTCTCCTGTACAGGGTTCCTCCTCTTTGGAAGAAGTGATTGGAAAATCTCCGAAGGGTGCGTTTCTGAGTATGGTTTGCATGCTTCGGGTATTCTTCTTTTGTCAAATATTCTTTGATTTCGTGGAACCAGGGGTTTCCGTCCGTTTCTTCTTCAACATGAGCACAGTAAGCCGACTGATTATGGAGCCTCACCGGAATGGGATCGATGAAATTCTTGTCTGGATATTGTATCATTGATGACAAGGTGTCCAATGCATCTGTGAATTCATTCTGAGGGACATGCGGGAATTCTATCTTTGTGAACCTCTTCTTCATTTCTTGTACATGATGAAGATATGGCAGTATTTTGCAATTCTTGGTAGCCCATTCTCCTTGTACTTGATGTAT
>ML416493.1:9063-24799 GCA_005239525.1 Nicotiana knightiana | reverse complement strand
CCACGAACGAAATCCACGAACTCGTTCTTTTCTTTTCTTTTCTTTTGCTTTCAATTTTTTTTTCTGTTTTTCCTTTTTTCTTCTGCCGTGCTTTCTCTCTCTTTTCTTTTCTTACTCTTTTTTCTTTCCTTTATTTTCTTCGTTCTTCTTTTCTGTTTTTTTTTCTTTCTTCTGCTTTTTCTTTTTTTTTTCGTCCCCTTCCCTTTTGTTTTCTTCCTCTTTTTTTTTTGTACATACCCAACATATATATATAAGATATGTGTGATGAATGGAGGAGTTAGAGTTGGAGTTGGAGTTGGAGTTAGGATTGTTATAGGATTAGTTAGCTAAAAAAAAATCAGATTTTTACTTTTAGATAAAGTTTGTTATTGCAATTTTTTTTTTTGTTTCTTTTCTTTTTTTTTTTTTTTTACGTTTTTTTTTAAACTTTTTTTTTTCTTTCTAATTCTTAGATAAAAAATGGCAAATCATATATATATATATATATACATACCAACGTTACTTTTAAACTTAAAAAACTATAAAAATAAGAAAACTCAATATTTACACTATAGTTTAAATTATGCAAAAAAAAATAAAAATAGTTTACTTATTAAAATTCTAATTAAAAGATACTCCGTATATATATTCACACTTTAAGAATGTGAGTATTATTATTATTATTTATTTACTTATTTTAATTAAATAAAATCTACTAAGTGTAAGATAAAAACTTAAAACATTAATATTAGGCCTAAAAGGAATATTTATACTAAAATAGTATAACATTTGAGTGTGGTCAAAAATTAGTTGTTCACAAGTCTTTCAATAGCTCCAACCACCTACTCTGCCTCAAATTGAGATCCTTTTGTTTGAACAAATATTGTAGACTCCGGTGATCCATGAATACCTCGCATGGCACGCCGTAAAGATAGTGCCTCCAAGTCTTCAGCGCATGAACAATGGCTTACAACTCTAAGTCATGAACATGGTAATTCTTCTCATGAACCTTCAACTATCGTGACACATATGTGATCACCCTGCCATCCTGTATCAATACTACATCGAACCCAACACGAGATGCATCACAATACACCGTGTAAGATCCTGAACATGTGGGCAACACCAACACTGGCGCCGTAGTCAAAGCGTCTTGAGCTTCTAAAAGCTCAACTCACACTCGTATGACCATCTAAATGGGGAACCCTTATGGGTCAATCTGGTCAATGAGGCTGCTATAGATGAAAACCCCTCCACGAACCGACGGTAATAACCCATCAAACCCAAGAAACTCCGGATCTCTGTAGCTGAAGTGGGTCTAGGCCAGTTCTGAACTGCCTCAATATTCTTAGGATCCACATGTATGCCCCCTTTTTCGATAGGAAGTGCCCCAAAAAGGCGACCGAGTCTAACCAAAATTCGCATCTTTGAAAACTCGGCATATAACTGGCTATCCCTCAGAGTCTGAAGTACAAGATGAAGATGCTACTCGTGCTCCTCTTGACTGCGGGAATAGATCAAGATATCATCAATAAATACAATGATGTAGGAATCCAATTAGGGCTTGAACACCCGGTTCATAAAATCCATAAATGCTGCTAGGGCTTAGTCAGCCCAAATGACATCACTAGAAACTCATAATGCCCATACCGAATCTGAAAAGCTTTCATAGGGACATCGGATGCCCTAATCTTCAACTGATGGTAGCTATACCTCAAATCAATCTTCAAAAACACCTTGTCACCCTGAATCTGGTCAAATAAGTCATCATTTCTCGGCAATGTATACTTATTCTTGATGGTGACTTTGTTCAACTGCCGATAGTCAATGAACATCCTCATCGATCCATCTTTCTTCTTCACAAACAACATAGGTGCACACCAGGGCAAGACACTATGTCTAATGAAGTCCTTATCAAGCAAATCTTGCAGCTGCTCCTTCAATTCTTTCAACTCTGGTGGTTCATACGGTATGGCAGAATAGAAATAGGCTCAGTGCCTGGAGCCAAATCAATACAGAAGTCAATATCTCTATCAGGTGGCATCCTCGGCAGATCTGTAGGAAACACCTCTGGAAACTCTCGAACAACTGGTACTGAATCCATGGAAGGAACATCCGCACTAGAATCGCGAACATAAGCCAAATAAGCTAGACACCCCTTCTCGACCATACGTCGAGCCTTCATATAAGAGATAACCTTTCTGGTAGAATGGACAGAAGTCCCCTTGCACTCTAATCGAGGCAACCCCGACAAGGCTAGGGTCACCATTTTGGTGTAACAATCCAATATAGCATGATAAGATGACATCCAATCCATACCTAAGATGACCTCAAAATCTACCATATCGAGAAGTAAGAGATCTACGCTAGTCTCAAGACTCCTAATAGTAACCACACACGAACGATAAACACGATGTACAAAAATAACATCCCCCACATATGTGGACACATACACAGGAGCACTCAAAGAATCACGCGGCACAACCAAATATGAAGCAAAATAGGATGACACATAGGAGTAAGTAAATCCCGAATCAAATAGAACTGAATCATCTCTACTGCAAACTGAAACGGTACCTCTAATAACAACATCGGATGACTTAGCCTCAGACTTGGCTGGAAAGGCATAAAATCAGGGCTGGGCCCCACCACTCTGAACCGCATCCCTAGGACGACCTTTAATTGGCTGGCCTCCACCTCTAACGGCCTGACCTCCACCTCTAACAGACTTACCTCCACCTCTAATGGCATGACCTCCACCTCTAGATGCCTGACCCCTATCTCTAGCTGGCTGAGTAGGCGGTGAAACAACCTGTGCCGGGACTTTGGTACGAAAACCCTGCTACTGTGAGTTGCCCGGTGCCCGAGGGCAAAAAAATCTAGCAATGTGCCTCAGATCACCACAAGTACAACAGGACCTTGGCTGCTGTGATTCTGACCCTGAAACTGACCCTGTCGACTTGAGTAACCACCCTGAAAACTCTGGAGCGGAGGTGCACTAATAGGAGCTGGTGGCACACTGTAGGCTAGCTGGTCGGAATGAGACAATATAGGGCTGGTACCACCTGAAGCATTGTGGGATGCCTGGAGCGCTGAATGAAACGACCTGGGATGATGGTCTTTACAAAAGTACCTCTGCCTCCAAACGAGGCGCCACTGAACCCACCGAGTTGATGAGGCCTCTTATCAGACCCCTATCCTCTCTCCTGTGCAGGAACCTCTTGATCTGCCTCGATATTAGCAGTCGTCTGAAAGGAAATCTCACCCCCGGTCTCCTTGGACATCTATAACCTGATAGGGTGAGTTAGTGTAAAGACCCGTAAAGTTTCTATGTCAAAAATAATGCCCGAATAGGTCCCTGTGCTGTTATAACTGTAGAAATTCTTAAAACGGTCCTATTTTGAGTAAAAAGTATCCCAAAACTTGAAAGATTAAATTTTCCAGGAATTGCGTTTTATGCGACGCACTATGCGATCACATAAAAGGTATGCGGACCGCATAGTGGTCGCATACCTGGACATTAGCCTGTCCAAATTGAGGACAACTATGCGGCCCGGAATGCGATCGCATTTTGGGTATGCGGACCGTATAGTTATCGCATTCTTTCACCATGGTTTTTGCGAAGGAGGTTATGCGACGCACTATGCGATTGCATAACAGGTATGCGGACCACATAGTGGTCGCATACCTGGGCAGTTTGGTTCCCATTTCGGGCCCATTTGAAGGCCAACTATGCGACAGGAATGCGGACCACATTTCTGTGTCGGGGCTCTTATTTTCTAAATTTAAGACCCGACCCCCTATTTTATAAAACACCCCTTCCCTTCATTTTTAAAAATTTTCTGACCAAAAATAGAGAGAGAAGAAGAGAGTTCTTGAGAGAGAAGGTTTCAACATCATCCAATTTGATTTTTCCAAAATCCCTCAAGTCCGGAAATTATCGAGTTATTGTCATCTTCTTCACTCAAAGAGGTAAGTCTGCACCCTATTTTCCCAATTTCTCAGATTATGTGTAAGAATGAAATACACATAGGTTGGTTCTTGAAAACAAAAAGTGAAATCTTGCATGCATGTGAGTTAAACCCCGTAATCTAGTAAAGGGAAAAACAAGTCTGGGTAATTATTCTCAAAAGGGGGTTAGTAGTCTAAGGGGTCACATAGTGTTTGATAAAATGCTCAATTGGGGTACAGATTCCTAATTCTAAGTGAAATATGTCACATTGTGGAATAGATTGACGGTGCTAGACGGTCCGGTGAATTGTGATAGAAATTAAAAAGGGGACGACTCGAGGTATGTATGGCTAACTTTAATCTTCGTAGAGTCACCTTGTTGGTGTCCAAACATTCGGTATGAGTTTCATGCTGAGTATATGTGAATTGATTTCCCGGTTGTGTTGAGTTGTGAGATTTCATTCTCTAATTTTTTCTTAGTCGACTATCGTGATAATTGAAATTGTGAAAGGAAACTTCTATGTGATTACTCTATCATGTGCAAGGTTCGTTAAATGCTTGAGTATGTTGGTATGAAAGAACGGTAACGAACTCAAATGTGTAAATGTAACTAAGTGATAAGGGCTATGTAACAAGTGATGAAAGGGAGTTGTGAATTGACCTAATTGAACTAAATGACCATGGAAATATCATATATGAATCATTGTTGGCAAGGTTTATTGTGGCTTAACTTCATATGGATTGTGGGTTGTAATGAATTTATATTCTTGTTGATGAGCATCTTTGTGGTTGAATTAATGAGTGATAAAGACTATTGTGAACACATGATTGTTTGGGTGTTATGAAGTTGTACTCTTGATGATATGAAGCCCTGTGATTTAAATTGTGGGCTGTTATTGTTTGCTATGAAATGTGATGGTAAGGTGGGATCGGGTTGCACGCCACAACATAATTAATAAGGGTGTGATGTGATTGTAAGGTGGGATCGGGTTGCACGCCGCAACAGAAATGTAAGGTGGGATCGGGTTTCACGCCGCAACAGAAGTAATAAGGGTGTGATGTGATTGTAAGGTGGGATCAGGTTGCACGCTGCAATAGAAATGTAAGGCGGGATCGGGTTGCACGTCGCAATAGAAATGTAAGGTGGGATCGGGTTGCACGCCGCAACCGAAGTAATAAGGATGTAATGTGATTGTGAGGTGGGATCGGGTTGCGCGCCACAACAGGGGAAACAATTGAAAAAGAAACTGCGGAAACCTCATTTGTGATCCTCTGTATCTCTGTGCAATATTTGTTTGGGTTTCTTTAACTGCCTCATATATGTGTATTGTTTGATTTTACATAGAGTGAAGTTTGTTTATACATACTAGTACTATTCAATGGTACTAACGTCCCTTTTGTCGGGGGCGCTACATCTTTTATATGGATGTAGGTGGTTCCATAGCAGGTAGCTCAGTTCGCCGTTAGTGGTGCCTCCTCTTCATCTTTCAGCAGTACTGGTGAGCCCCACTTCCTCTCGGGGCCGTGTGTAATTCATGCCATCTCTTTTGAATCTGTTATGTATTGTAAGGTATAGCCAGGGCCTTGTTGCCGGAAAGTATTGTATAAACTCCTAGTATTCGTAGAGGCTCCGTAGACAAGATGTGGGTGTATATATGTATTTTGGGTAGTAACTGTACGTATTCGGAATCGTGGTCCGTATTGGAAAGTTATGTATGTATTGTGTATATTTTTGGGAATCAACTGTTGAAATGTTAAAAGAGAAATGAACTTAAGTTTGTAAACCCATGCTTAAATCCTAAGTTGTTATTTTATATGGAACATGGTGCATTGTATACACGGGGGAAACACGTTGGGTAGGAAAGGCAATCCAGGTCCGCTTGACCGGGTTCACCCGGTTAGGTGCCGGTCTCGTCCCTCGATTTTGGGGCGTGACAGTGAGTCCATCAATGAACCTCTTCACCCCTGTATCTCAATGAATCAAGAGAAGATCATGATGGGCTAGATCCACAAAATGGGTCTCGTACTAAGTAACAGTCATACTCCCCTACCGGAGGCGCTCAAACTGCCTGCAGTAATCCTCTCTCAGTGTGACAGGGAGAAACTTCTCTTAAAATAGCTGTGAGAACTGCTCCTAAGTAAGTGCAGGCGACCCATTTGATCTGGTCAACATTTAATCTCTCCATAACCTATTGGCGGAACCCGTCATCTGAAACACAGCAAAACTGACCCCATTGGTCTCAACTATACCTATGTTCTGCAGCACCTCTTGGCAGCGACCAAAATAATCCCTTGGGTCCTCAGAAGGTGAACCACTGAAGTGAACTGAAAAGAGATTAGTAAACTTGTCCAATCTCAATAAAGCCTCAAAAGATATGGTGGGCCTATCACCGGCCTGGGCCGCAATAACCGGCTGAACTAACCCAACTGGCAGGGCTGCTGGAGTCTGATACTGGAGAGATATATGCTCTAGTGTGTGAGTGGCGGGAGTCTGTGCTCCTCCCCAGCCTGAGATATGGCTGGTTCCACAAGAAATATATCAGCCTAGACCACACCCTCCATAAGGCCCACCAAACGGACTAGAGTGTCTTGAAGCACTAGAGTGGCGGTGAACCCCTCCGGGACTTGAGATGGTCCAACAGGTACAGTCTAAGTTGGAACCTCCTCATCAAAGTCTACCTGAGGCTCCAATGCTGGTGCTTCTGCTCGAGCTCTAGGCTGAGCTCTGCCTTTGCCTCAGCCCCTGGCGCGACCTCGGCCTTGTCCTCTGCCCCTAGTAGGAGCTGCCACTGGGGGCTCCGACTGTTGTTCAGCTGAAGATACAGTATGTGTTCTCGCCATCTATGAGATAACAAGAATAGAAGAGTTCAATTACCAATGGGAGAATAAAATCGCACGACAAAGAAGAATAGAAGTGAAATTGTTCCTAAACTCCGTAGCCTCTGGAAGATAAGCACAGACGTTTCCGTACCGATCCTCCAGACTCTACTAAGCTTGTTCGTGACTTGTGAGACCTAGGTAACCTAGTGCTCTGATACAAACTTGTCATGACCCAAAATTCCCACCTTCGGGACCATGATGTCGCCTAACATTTTATTTGCTAGGAAATCCAACGTTAGAGTAATTCTTTTACCAATTTTAAATACTTAGAACAATTTAACCAATGATATAGAAATGGATCTAAAATGAAGTACGAAATAGCATAATAATCCAATATATAGTACAACCCGGATCTGGAGTCACAAGTACACGAGCTTCTAGAGGTTCTACATACAGAGTCTGAAATAAATACAATTGTCTTGAATGCGAGAAACAGTAAATAAGAAAAGAGGAAGGGGACTTCAAAGTCTGCGTACACCAGTAGATCTACCTCGTGTCTCCAAATAATAATCCGAGCTGAAGCACCTCACGTACAGCCGAGGCCAGTACCAAAATCTGCACAAGAAGTGCAGAGTGTAGTATGAGTACAACCGAACCAATGTTCTCCATAAGTGTTGAGCCTAACCTCGACGAGGTAGTGACGAGGCTATGACAAGACACCTATGTAATTAAACCTGTATAGACGAAAATATACGTACGACATAACAACAAATAAGGATTTAACATGTACTATTGGGAGGGGACATGCGAAAAGGGGTACAAAATACGGTAACTACAACAGAGAATGACAACATGAAACATTCAATAAACCTTCAGCCAATGAAATGGATAAACATAATGAATATAAACTGCACGGCATCACGCTTCGTGTTTTTACTCTCAATCTCACCATGAAACAGTAATAATGGCACGACATCATCTTTTGTGCTTTTACTCTCAATCTCTTAATAAAATGATAAATATGGAACGACATCACCCTCGTGCTTTTACTCTCAATCCTTCCATAAAATGATAAATACGGCACGACATCACCCTTCGTTCTTTTACTCTCAATTTTATCATGAAATGATAAATACGGCATGACAACGATCTTCGTGCATCAACACTCTCTCTCCTTTACCATGAAGCAACGAATATATAACATTTGGAAGAAAGAATAATCAAGAATAAACCTTACGTCAACTACGCTTCCACAATACCGAGCCTCAGCTTCCAATAATATTAAATTATCACAAATAATTCATAAATGCGGAAAGAAGGATCAATTATGTAATAAACTAGTCTAAGCATAGATATCATAATCAAAGAAGGAAGTAAATTACAATAAACAAGTCCCACCCGCATATTTTAACCTAATAACAATTACTCATCACCTTACATATACGTTGTACTCGACATTTTAAACATGTAGCAAATAGGCAAACAAGTTCTAATCCCTCAAGTCAAGGTTAACCACGACACTTACCTCGCTAAAAAAAAAAACTCAAAGCTCAACCATGGATTTGCCTTTCGAACAAGACTCGAGCCAACCAAATTTAGCAAATTATCAACCAACATTTCAAAATAATCCTTAGAAACTACCCACGAATGAGAAAGGTTCAATTTAGGTCATTATTGAAAAAGTCAACAAAAGTCAACTCCTAGGCTCGCTTGGTCCAAACCCGAAATTCAGATCAAAATGCAATTACCCATTCACCCCCGAGCCTGGTTATGCAATTTGTTTCGAAATCTGACCTCAATTTGAGGTCTAAATTCTAATTTTATAAAAATTCCTAATTCTACCCAAATCCCAAATTTCTACCATAAAAATCCTAGATTTTAGGTTGAAATCTTATAAAATGTAATGGGTGATTGAAACAAAGTAGGTTAGAATCACTTACTAACGAATTGGGGAAGAAGAGCTCTTGGAAAAATTGCCTCTAAGGTTTCTAGGTTTGAAAAGTTGAAAGAACGGACAAAATCCCGTCCAACTCAGCTTAATTCCAGACGCAGATGTCGCAATTGCGACATGGGTTTCTCAATTACAATCCCTGCAAATGCGAGAAATCCTTCGCAATTGCGAAAGTCCCCCATATTTGTTCCTTCACAAATACGAAAAATATGTTCGCAAATGCAAACCTGAGGAGATCGCAAATGGGACCCTAGATTTCGCAAATGCGAAAACCAACCTCCCAACCCCTGCTCGAAAATGTGAAGTCTTCTTTGCAAATGCGAGGCTCGCATTTGCGAGCCAGGCTTAAAAAATGCCCGCAATTGCAAAGTCTGCAGCAGACACCAGAAGCACAAAGACTTCAACTATGATTTTAAGTCCAAAATCCTCTCGTAGCCTATCCGAAACTCACCTGAGCCCTCGGTGCTCCAAACCAAACATTCACTCAAGTCCAAAAAACTCATACGAACTCGCTTGTGCGGTCAAATTACCAAAATAAACCTAGAACTACGAATCAGATAGCAAATCAAATGAAAATTTCAATGAAACTTTAGAATTTCTATTTTAACAATCGGACGTCCGAATCACGTCAAACCAACTCTGTTTTGCACCAAACTTTGCAGACAAGTCATAAATATAGTAATGAACCTATACCAAGATCCAGAACCAAAATCCGGACCCTGTAGCAATAAAGTCAAACCTTGGTCAAATGTTTAAATTCATTAAACCTTTAAACTTCAAATTTTTGATAAAATGCGATAACTCGAGCTAGGGACCTTCGAATTCGATTCCAGGCATACCGCAAAGTCCCAAATCATGATATTGACCCACCGGGATCGTCAAAACATGTATCTGGGTCTGTTTACTCAAAACGTTGATCGAAGTCAACTCCAATGGATCTTTAAGGAAAAATATCACATTTTATCAATTTTTAACATAAAAAGCCTCCCGAAAACAGACACGCACTGCGAACACAAATTGAGGAAGGATTAAATTAGATATTTGAGGTTTTGAAATACAGAATTAAGGTTTAAAACTCTAGATGACCTATCGAGTCACCACAAATGGTAAGTACGTCTTGAGGTTATTATAACACACAGATATTTCCTCACTTTGAGGAAATAATTTGATATCGACGTGATATATTAGTGCTATTTTCTTGTAAGAATGAGTCATTATCTCTTTGGTAATTGATTCATTATCATCTTGACTCTTATGTGTTTATCTGTTGAAGTTTGCCTAAGGTTCTAGTCTTATACAAATCTTTCGAATCGATACAAATCTTGCTGAAATCTTTCCTTAACTATTTGCAAGTTTTCTAATTTTTTTGTGAATATGGTGCAACTCTTCTACTACATTTCAAGGGTGCTTTGAAAAACTAAAAAACTTGTGAATTTTCGTCTTGAAATTTTTTTAGACTTTTCAATTGATTCGATTAAGTTATCGTTTCTTGTTTGTGTGATTAATGTGTACTCTCATCGCAATTAAATCTATATTCACGCAATTTGATGTCCTCGATAAGCATATTTTTTACCCGTCTTTTATGTCCTTGAATATTTTATCTATTCATTGAATTCATATAAATGTCCCACCCTTTTGGTACAAAATCTTGAAATTTCAGATAGAATGCATGGAGACAGAGGGAGCATAATTGAGGAACGCATAGAGTGAGGGGGATTTCTCATTTGTTGTACTACCTACATTTAGAGAAGATTACTTCAGGGAAGTAAACAGTTTATTTCGCATATCCTATTACTGCTTTTATAAGTCCTATGATTAAATTCTCTTATTTTGTACTCAATGGTTTGCCATCATAAAAAGGTGGGAGATTGTTAGACTCAAGGTTTCACGTATTGATTTTGATAATAACAAAATAACATAATTATTAATCAAAGAACATTTACTTGTGGTAATCTTATTCTTGCACAGGTTTGTTCAAGGAAGAAGATGTTGGTAAAGATCCAAAGAAATATGAGAAAGAGAATTTTATGTGAAAAATTTATGAGCGAAAATATTATCAAGGAAGATTATTTCCAGAGATTTAATCTCCAAGCGTCATAGAAGTGTGATGACCCAAAAGGGGCATCCCGTATATTCTATCTAATTCTGTATTTCGAGGTCGTGAAAAACCTCCTTCTATCTCACCTCGATGTGCGTGCAGTCCGGGCGTGTAGCCAGAAAGCCTATATGTGAAAAATTGATAAAAAATTAAAATTTTGTATTGGAAATTTGAATGAAGTTGACTTCAGTCAACATTTTTGGTAAACAAACTCGGACCCGTGATTTGACGGTCTCGGAGGGTACGTAGAAAAATATGGGGCTTGGGCGTATGCCCGAAATCGAATTCCGAGGTCCCAAGTCCGAGAAATGAATTTTTAATATTTAAGGAAATTGAAAATGAAATATGATTAAGAAGTGATGGTATCGGGCCCGTATATTGGTTCTGGTGCCCGGTACAGGTCTTATATATGGTTTAAGCAGTTTCTGTAAAGTTTGGTTGAAAACGGATTTCGTTTGACGTGGTTCGGACTTAAAATGGAAAATTTGATGTTTTATGAAAATTGATAGAATTAATGGATTTTGAGGCTTAATTTGAAGGTTATGATGTTATTTTGGCGATATGATCGCACGGATAAGTTCATAGGATGTTTTTGAGGTAGTGTGTATATTTGGTTTGGAGCCCCGAGGGCTCGGGTAAGTTTTGGATAGGCCACGGATTGCATTTTTGAACTTGGAATTTACTAGTTTAACTGATCTGCAGGCTTCGCATTTGCGATGCGAAGCCAACATCGCAAATGCGAGCTATTCATTGCAAATGCGAAGATGCCCTGGCTGGCCAGGGATCGCAAATGCGACCATGTGGTTCGCAAATGCGAGTATGGAACCTTCGCACATGCGACATTTTTGTCGCAAATGCGAAGTCCCTCCTTTTGCTCAGTGTTCGCAAATGCGAGTATGGAACCTTCGCACATGCGACATTTTTGTCGCAAATGCGAAGTCCCTCCTTTTGCTCAGTGTTCGCAAATGCGAGTATGGAACCTTCGCAAATGCGACATTTTTGTCGCAAATGCGAAGTCCCTCCTTTTGCTCAGTGTTCGCAAATGCGAGCAAGACTTCGCAATTCCCATGTCAGGTGGGGTTCACAATTGCGAACCCCAGTTCGTAATTCCCATACCAACCAGTGGCCTACAATGCACTTAAATCGAATTTTGACTCCATTTTTTCATACTTTCTCAAACTCAAACACACTTAGGCGATTTTTCCAAGAACAAGACTTCTTCTAAATCATTTGTAAGTTGGTTTTTACTCAATTATTTCAATCCTTAACATCATTTAACATGTTTTCAACTTAAAATCAAAGATTTCCTTGGGTGATTGGGTGTTTTGGGTAGAACTTAGGTTTTTCTAAAATTGGGGTTTGAGTGGGTGATTGATCTCCGATTTGAGAGATTTTCATATGTTTAGACTCGTAATGAATGGGTGTCCGGGAAATATAATTTTTACCCGATTTCGAGATGTGGGCCCGAGGGGCATTTTGGTCATTTTACCTAATTTCGTGCCTTAGCTTTGAATTAAATAGTAGAATCAGTTTCTTGAGATGTTATTTACAATATATAATCGAATTGTATAGATTTGGGCCATTTGGAGTCAGATACTCGTGGCAAACGTGTGGTTTCGAGTTGATTTTGAGCCGGTTCGAGGTAAGTATCTTGCCTAACCTTGTGTGGGGGACTTCCCTTTAGGATTTGAGTCTTCTCTGTTGATTGTATTCCTTGTACGTGAGGTGACGAGTGCGTGCTCGGATTTATTTGTGGAAATTTGCCCTTATTAGTTTCTTAGCTCCTTGTAATTACTGAGTATGAAGTTGTTTTTGATATCATTGAGTTTCTTGTTATTAGTTTCACCTCCACATGTGTTTACTTGGAAATGAATTGCCCTTTTTGGTTTATTCTTGTTGCCTAATTGACTCTTGCTTGGTTTAACTAAAGATCCCTATCGTAATTGCTTGTCTATATTTGGAAATCATTAGTATCTCTCATGTAATTAATTGGTCTTAATGGAGGTTACGGTTATCTTTCCTCTGGTCATCCTTAATCGAAATCATTGTATATCCTTCGTAACTTGCCCAACTGTGAAAAAATCTAGATATCCTATGTTAGTTGATAATTCCTTGTTTGAAATTATTGATTCATGTTAACTTCCTTGTTGTTGAACTACGTATTATGGAATCGTTGTTTCATATTATTTTCCCTTGTTGCATTGTTCTTATTACGCTTAGTATTCTCTGTTATGGTTATTCCTTGTGAGCTAGTTATACCGTCTCCTGGTGAACGGAGACACCTAAGTTGATTTCCTCGCATTGTTCTTGTAAACATTGTCATTTGTTGTGTTGTACCTGTTGATATTGTGATGCACGGGGTTTCTGCCGTACGATTGTTGATATTGTGATGCACGAGGTTTCTGCCGTGCGATTGTTGATATTGTGATGCACGAGGTCTCTGCCGTGCGGTTGTTGTTGAGGAGTTGCACGAGGTCTTTGCCGTGCTATTGTTGCTATTGATGTATTGCACATGCGGCGTAATAAGGCGGGATATGTTATATGCTTATATGTGGGTTGCGCATGTGGTAGAATCACGTGGGGACATTATGATTCACGTGTGGTGGAATAAGGTGGCGCTTATTATATTGTTATTTTCACACGTGGCGTAATAAGGTGGCTATGTCAGGGGTTGGTTGTAAATAATTGTGACGGCCTGTAGGGGCATTCTTATGTTGTTTAATATTTTTATTGTGGGTTGCTTACCTGTATGAGCCTTAACGCTTGGGATTTGTGAGGAAACATCGTACGTGCGGTTCATTCTCCTTTTTATGTTTCTAGTGGTAGAATTCTTGTTAAAACACTTGCACAAGCATACACGTAGTTGAACACTCTTATTAGAGGTGAATTCCTCCTGATTGTGCTAAGGGTGGAGGTACGCCCTCGTTTATCCATTATATATGTGGGATTGGTCCTAGTTAGCCAGTTAGTTGTCAATATGACTGTGAGACTAATGGGGCACAGGATTCCAAGTGTTAGATTTCAGATGCTGGGGTTTCGTGAGTTGTGGTTTGTCCGAGATTTGATAAGATTGTGGAAAGAGTTGAATAAGACCTTATGTGAACATCATCGTAGGTTATGAGTTATTGTTTTGTTTTCCCCTTACTGTGTTGTGACCTTAGGATTTGGATTGTGATTTTGCCGTCCTTAAGTATCATCATTTATCATCTTCTCGTTGTTGCTTGCTGTTCTTTCTCCCTTATGGTGAATTTTAATATTTACGTTCTCTTCGTGCAATCTTTACACATTTATATAAAATTTCCGCTTTACCTTTTATTATACTGTTTATTGACCGGTAGGTGTCTCGACTGTCCCTCGTCACTACTCCACCGAGGTTAGTCTTGATACTTACTAGGCACTGCCGTGGTGTGCTCATGCTACTCTTCTGCACATTTTTGGTTTGCAAATACAGGTACTCCCATTCAGTTCTGTCAACCTTGGAAGGAGGAGTTTCTATAGAGACTTCGAGGTATATCTGCTACCAAAGAGTCACTTTCTACTTTTTGTAATAAGCGTAGCCTTTCAGTATTTTTCCCTTGTTTAGGCATCCTTGAGTTAGATCTTCTTATGTATCCCTTAGCTTGTGATTTGTGAGATTCCGGGTTTTGGGAATTTTGTTAGCTTCGAGAGTTGTTATTGTATGTGCCGAGCGACACCTTCAACGATGTTTATTTTACTAGTTTATTTTTAATTACTTTCTTCCACAGTTATGGTTTATCTTCCGTATTGTTAGGCTTACCTAGTTGTAGGGACTAGGTGTCTTCACGACATGTTCACGGAGGGCGAACTGGGGTCGTGACAAGTTGGTATCGGAGAACTAAGTTCATAGGAGTCACATATCACAAGCCGATTTATTTGAGTCTCGTGGATCGGTACGGAGACGTCTGTACTTATCTGCGAGAGGCTATGTAATCGGTAGGAAAATTTCCACTTTATTTGACTTCCCTGTCGTGCGAAATTTTGACATTTGCAATCCTAAACCTCTGTCTTCAATCTCTCATAGATGGTGAGGACACGTACTATCCGAGGTGATCAGGCACCCACGCCCCCTGCTGCAACCGTCGGAGGTCGGGGCCAGGGTAGAGTTTGAGGACGCGCATGTGGTGCAGCGAGAGCACCTACGCGAGCAGCCGCCGAGGTACCACCAGCAGATCCAGCCGGAGTTTAGGCACCTGACACGCCTACTGCTACTACTAATCTAGCCCTTCAGGATACTTTGGCACAGTTCATGAGCATGTTCGCCACTTTGGCTCAAGCAGGGTTGCTTCTCCTTGCTGCAGCCACATCCCAGGCCGGGGGAGGAGCACAGACTCCCGTCGTCCGCACTCCTGAGAAGCGAGTGCATGTTGAGCAGGTCCCTGAGATTATTCCTGCGCCGCCTGCAGCACCAGTTCAGCCCGAGGGCATGGCAGCGACTTCTGAGCAGGAGCAGATGAGACTAAAGAGGTTCCAGAAGTATGATCCTCCGGTATTCAGTGGATTAGCGTCAGACGATGCCTTGGGGTTTCTTGATGAGTTTCACCGCATTCTCCGTACTATGGGTACCTCTGGATCGAGTGGGGTTTCTTTCACTACTTTCCAGCTTCGAGGAGCCGCCTATGATTGGTGGCGCACCTATGAGTTAGACAACCCAGACGAGGTAGCTTCACTGACTTGGACCCAGTTTTCAGATATGTTCCTGAGAGAGTTTGTTCCTCAGAGCCTCAGGGTGCGTCATGGTAGAGGTTTTGCGGGTCAGCCAGTCCAGTTCGTGCTTCAGGATTTGCATGGTGACTCAGGTGTTCATGGGTCTCGGAGTACCCGTATAGCACAGTTTCCATCGCCCCGTCAGCAGATGGGGTGCTTTGAGTGTGGAGATACTAGCTACATGGTGAAAGATTGTCCCAGACTTCGGACCG
>ML416488.1:7689-25691 GCA_005239525.1 Nicotiana knightiana | reverse complement strand
AGGTAGTGTATTAAAGTGCTTAGGAGGGTTAGTCATTATTCCTAAATATATCCTACCCGTCCCGTAGCCTACATTACACCCTTAAAAGTCCTAATTGATCCTAGATTTGGCTAACTTGAATTAGTGGAGATCTACACTACGGGCAAGCTTATGGTACGACCACGGGATGCATATGAATTCTTTGTGAGAGGAATTTTTTCAATTGTGTGATGTCCTTAAATTATGTTCAAAACCATATTTGAATGTGTGGACTAGTTATATTTACTCTTTTGTTGTTGGTGAGGGCACATGATCTCATGAACGATTGGTAATGTTGTAACTTTCTTGTTGGGTAGGTGCGTGAATTGAGAGGGCTTAGTGGTTGCAAGTTGACTCTTGAGGTTGGGTGGTTGCATTTAGGTTGTTGGTATGATTGATTAAATTTTATACTTGGGCATGTTTAAATAAGGAAAGAATGTGAAACTTTGTATGTTCATACTTGATTGTCAGTATCGATCATAGTTAAGAGGTAAGGTGTGTGCTTGAAAAGCAAAATACTCCTTGATAATGAAATGTGTACGTGTTGAAGGGTAGTAGATTGTCCCATTGCTCGAGGACGAGCAAGAGTCTAAGTGTGGGGTGTTGATGTGTTGCTAGAATTCATGGTTTAAAGCATTATGTTCCTTACATTTTATGTGCGTTAATGATAAAAATACACGTCATATGTGCATAATGGAGTCTATTTCATGTGTAGGTGAATTGGAGATTGAAGCCAAGCTAAATGGATGCATAAACGGCAAAAATACGCTCACGAGTCGAAAAGGAGTGATCCGGGCTATAGCCGGGCGTCTGAGCTGTAAAGCCTGGTCATACTAGGCTATAGCTGGGCGTTTAGGCTATAAAGCCTGGCATGACCAGGCGTTTGGGGGGGCGTTAGATCCCTAACGCCAGGCCTGGCCAGGCTTTATCCCGGCGTTTGGGCCATAAAACCTGGTCCCTGGTCCGGTCAAGTCTGAGTTTTGAAGGTTTTAAGTGTTTCCCGGTTTGAATAGAAGTCTCCTACACGTTTAGGGTTTGTCCCAAACATATAAATAACCCAAAAATNATCAGTTTTCTTCATCTTATTCTAGTATTTTCAATTCATGCAACACTTATGCAATTGTTTGATTATAGCATGAGTGGCTAAACACCCATTGTTCTGGGGTTGTGGTTTAGCCATGGATATTGTTATTCGACATTAATTTAACCTTGATTATGGTTCACTCAATATATGGTTGTTTCTTCAATTTTGCATTTAATTGCGTAATTGTCTGGCCCGCAGTTAGGTTCTATATACTATCTATGTTATGCTTAGGAAAGCCGTATATAGATTAAAGAAGAATTGAAGAGAGCGCGATCTTAACCCTTCAGGGGAGCGGATTTGTGGTTAGGATAGGAATATACCTAGTTACCGTGCTTAATTAAACATCGTAATCTTAGTGCATTCTAATAGATTAATTTCATAGGAATATAGGCGTTAATTTATTGAGAATAGGCGATTAGTGCTTCGGGAGAAGGCTATGAGAGCGTTTATCGATTAATTAGCAATTATGAGTTAATTATATGAAAGGGAAAGTTAATTAGAATGCAATACGAGTGGTGAATTGATCACAACCCTGGAATATTTGTCTCTACTGAATACACAACAATATTCTTGTCACTTGATAATTAGTTATTTCATAGAATCGTAGTATAAATTAGTTACATTCCTGGATTTTATTTTGGCTTGATTAAATAACAATTATAGTGAATTAGTGAGTAGTTTACACAAGTCTTTGTGGGTTCGACATTCGATTTAACATTATATTACTTGCAACGACCACGTAGACTTGCGTGTGCGTTTGGGACCAACAATAGCTCTTCCGCCAAATTTATCTCTAGCTAAAATGATTTCATTAAAGTCCCCACCCGATATCCAAGGGCCTGTAAAATGATCTCTTAAATACCTAATATTTTTCCATAAGATATTCCTATCATGGTAATTATTGCTAGCATATATTGACAAAAATAACCATTTTTGGGTATATGGGAGTACCATGATCATGCAGTTGATTTCTTGCTGAGTTTTTGCAATAACCTCCACTATAAGGGCCTCGCGAAGCCAAAGTAGGACAATACCGCCAGATTATCCTACAGTGGGTACCTGTGCCATATTAGAAAATAGAAAATCTTTCCTAAGGACTTGATGATCATAGAGGTGGGTTTCCAGTAGGGAAACTAAAGAAGGACTATGATAGTCTAGTAGAGAGCGGAAAATTTCCATGAAATTCTGGGGATTGGGTGCCCCGACAACTCCAGACAATAAAATTCACTTGGATATTGTTAGACTTTTTCATATCTGCTACTTGTATGGTTTGGTGTTGGTCAGTGGTATCCTCACTCTGTGCATGGAGCGACAGAATTAGTACTACTGTATATTTTCCCACCCCTCAATTTTTGGTTGGCCGTATTTGTAGGAAGAAGGTGTGGAGATTTGGGGGGGGGGGGCAGTTTAGATGAAACTTCTCTGTGTATAACTATTTTTGGGTATATGGGAGTACCATGATCACGCAGTTGATTTCTTGCTGAGTTTTTGCAATAACCTCCACTATGAGGGCTCGCGAAGCCAAAGTAGGGCAATACCACCAGATTATCCTACAGTGGGTACCTGTGCCATATTAGAAAATAGAAAATCTTTCCTAAGGACTTGATGATCATAGAGGTGGGTTTCCAGTAGGGAAACTAAAGAAGGACTATGATAGTCTAGTAGAGAGCGGAAATTTCCATGAAATTCTAGGGATTGGGTGCCGCGACAACTCCAGACAGTAAAATTCACTTGGATATTGCTAGATGTTTTCATATCTGCTACTTTTATGGTTTGGTGTTGGTCAGTGGTATCCTCACTCTGTGCATGGAGCGACAGAATTAGTATTACTGTATATTTTCCCACCCCTCGATTTTTGGTTGGTCATACTTGTAGGAAGAAGGTGTGGATATTTGGGGGGGGGGGGTAGTTTAGATGAAACTTCTCTGTGTATTCCTCCTTGACTACAAAAACTTTTATTCCTACAAGCCAGAGAGGTTTTGGTCGTGTGTTCCTATAGTGCTTCATTGCCCTTGCAATTTCCTATTGAAATTCTGTGTTTGGTTCTACTGGATTGGGAGAGGGTGGTGTGTGCGGTAGGGAGGGAGGAAGTGGGTCGTGAGGACCTACGGTTGAGGGCGGTTGAGTATTCAATGGTTGAAGGGTGTATGGTTGGATCCAAGGTATTGGTGGAAATGGCGCCGATGGTGGATAGATGGGGAGTTGGACATGCTGGGAATATAGATTGGTGGGATCCCAGTATGGGCTGGGTTTGGTAGTGGTTGGTATTGTGCTAGGTATGGAGCTTGCATCATAGACTGGTGGTATCGGCCATAGATGTCCGTCACTAGGCGGATCCCTTCCATTACTATTTTTGTTAAATTCGTTGGATTTGTGAGAAGGATCGTAACTTCCTGGTTGTTCACTACCATTATGAAGATTAGGGTGTGGTTCTGGAGATCCACCTCCAACCATGAAGTTGGGTCTTCTATTGAATGGCTTGCTTGAGCAGTAAATATCCGAGTGTTTGGGTTCATGGTTGAGGTTTGGGACTGAAGATGGTGGTAACGAGGAGGGAGAATGTGTGGGCAAGATGGAGTGGGTGGTCTTTTTGGAGTGATGGGCGAGCCATGTGCATAGTTTATAGTGGAAGGAATAGTAGTAATTAAGATCGAAGGGGTAGGCAGTGATGATTGAGGTGAAGGAGTATTATGTGTGGATTGAGTAGTGGTGAAATTTGGTGGTGAACAAAGTGGTGACTGTTGGGGTAATGTGTGATGTGAGATAGGTTCTTGTATTGAAAGAGGAGTGTTTGTATCAAGGATTGGATTTGTAGAACCGGTGGGAGTAATTTCGTGTGGTAGTGTATCATCCGTGGTATGATGATCATTGGATTTCTAAAAATAGGTGGAGATTCGGTGTGTAATTGTGTGACTAGGTGTAGCGGGTAGTGTAGATGATGTGGCTGCATGTGGGGTAAAAGAAGTATAAATGAAGTACTGAGAGTCTACGTGAACATTGGATGGAGGTGCATAGTGGCCTAAATTGTCAGTGTTTAGGGAGGTATCACTACTGGTATTGGCTTGTTGTGGGTCAGCCCGTGTTTGGGCTAATGGGCTGCCTTCGTTTTGGGATTGATTGAAGGACTCGGGTGGGGTAAGTGAATCATCTAAGTGAAGATTAACAAATTTAATAGAGTGTGTATAAAGATGCAGATCCAAGAGGGGTCTGCCTTATCACTTTTAATAATAGGGTTAAAATGAATTATTAGGGGGTTAGTTAACTTGTGGGGAGAGAGTAGGATACTTACCTTCACGTGGCGCGTGGATCTTGTCTGTGGATTTGGTCGGCTGTATGCCTCCGTCAAGGAATGTTGATTGGGGTCCCTTAGATTTTGAGGCGGATTTCCTAGGAAAATGAATTGTTTTCCGTTCTTGTGATGTTGTGGGTTCTAACGTGGGATTGGGATTGGTTGTAAGGGTGGAAGATGTGTTGGGTAAGGTGGTGATTGTTGAGAAATTCCATAATAAATGCCCTAATTTACCACAAGCAGTGCATAGAAGGTGGATGCCTTGATAAAGAATGACCTGCTTGTCATTACCTATATAAAGATGTGTTTTTAGGGGTTTCTATAGTGGCACCTCGACACATATTCGGGCATATTGGCCTTGCGTGGTCGCAGAGGTACATGTATCAACTTTCAACAGCTTGACTATTTTGTTACCCATTTTGTGGAGAATATCGAGATCATAGAAATCAGTGGGTAGCTCTGGGAGGAAATGATTGAGGATGAACAAAGGACACTCATGCAGTGCGCGAAGAATTTTTTCTTTTTGTTGAAACTTTAACAAGAAAAAATCAAATCCGAGGTCGACTAGGGGGAGTTCTTCAGTAGGTTTCCACATGGCGTAAATTTTTTGGCGAATAATTGATGGCTAACTTTATGCCCAACAACCTTGACGATGACAGAGAACATCCATGGTGAGTAGAGACGTGATTTATCTTCAGTTATTAAAGGGATGAAGTTGTCTGAGTCTATGGTAGGGTTAGATTCATCGGTGAGATCTACCGAAGTTAGTTGGAGATTCGGGTTACTGAAGGCGGGGGATAGTTGTGTATTGGTGATTAACTTTGTCAAGAAGGAGGTTTTAGTAGTTGTTGGTGGTGATGAGGGATGGTCAATCTGCATGGTGGTGGTAGTTGGGGGTTCGAGTAGTTGGGAGATTGTATTATGAGTATGAGTATCCATGGTTAATTGGTAAAGTGAGTAAGGTTATTGTTAGTGCTGGTGCAAACTGAGATGGAAGGGGAGTGGTAGTGGGGGGGAGAGACTTGAGAGCATTGTTGAAGAATATCTTTAAGGAGTTCTGCTCATGAAATAAGTTAGTACCTCTTCGTAATATTGTTCTATTCTTTAATTGGATGGTGTAAGGAGAGTACTAAGTTCATATATGTAATAATCAATATATACCACCATCATTTGTGATCATTTATATTCGATTGCATTATGTAACAACGATATTTTTTAGGATATATTTTGCAATATTTTAGAATTAACATTTTGCAACCATTTTACATTCTAGCTTTTTAGGATATATTTTTCAATATTTCTTATAATCAATATGATTAATTATTTTGAACTAAAATGTAAATGAAAGTCTTGGCCAATATTTTGCAATATTATTGTAGAATCTCACTATACTATATATTACATTCTACCTTAATTATAATAGAAAGGAAAGCATGATTAAATTGTTGGACTACAATGTATTCTATCTTATTTTATTTGGAGGGAAAAAAATTAAAGTTTTGGACGAAATTGTCAAATAAAATTCTTGGACGGAAACAAAGGGAAAATTAAAATACAATTAGAGGGAAATTCCTTTTTTGACTCTTCATATATAGCCTACCATTACCATCCTAAACCATGGATATCTCCTAAACATAACTTAAACAACATTTGTACCTCTCCAAACAAAAAAGATACTCTAAACATGAATGCTAACAGATGGATTGAAGTTGATTTCTATCCATGGTTTAGGATGGTAATGGTAGGCTATAATTACACATTTTAGTCGCTTATTGCACTCTAATTCACTACACTTTATTTGTGTTTGAGCTTTAATTGGTAGTGTTTTTCACTTATTATGTGTTTTATGCCTTGCAGGAAGTAGTTCCGAACTATTAAGATAATTTGGGGTTAATTTCAATAAGTTAGAGCTTTGAAGTCTGAGTAAAAGCCCAAGATATTAAGTCGAGATCACGTTCAGGGGTCGAGGACCAAGTCTAGACGTCAAAAATCGAAGTTTGATCCGTACTCTAAGAAATCCCCACTGTCACGGCACGTCGGGCGGCACGTGGAGTGCCGCGCTTGTACAAATTCCCGTTGTCTGTTAGAAGTTAGCTCTCTGGATTTCCTCACTAATGCCCCACATGGCGCGTCGCCCATGAAGCGTGCCTGTGTATTTTTTACAGAGTAAATATCCTATTACGGCTAGGAAAAGGTGATTTCGTCCGGGCCTGACCCTACTTGGTATAAATACATGGAAAAATGTTTTTTTTGGACTTTTGACACATATTCGACCTAAGGAGTCTAAGGAGGAGTTTGAAGAACACGAGCACAAGGATTTCATCATTCCTTCCTCACTCAAGACACGAGTTTGGATTGAAATGTTTTCCTATACTTTAATTTTACTTGTGATGAATTTCTCCATATCTATGGAGTAGTTCCCTTTAGGGTTTGATTGATTTTGCTTATTGGTGATTGTTTGTGGATTATAACTCTATTTTTATGTATTGAATCATTTTGGATGATTTAATTGTTTCATCTATATTCACCAGTTCATGTCATTGAAAGAGGCATAACATGTTATATCCTTGCATTATATTATTGGTTGAGTTCAAATATTCTTATAAGTAATCGAAAGAGGCTAGTTGAATAATTGATTAAACCTAGTTAGGAGAATAATCGAAAGAGTTTTTCATAATGACCAATCAACTATGCATTCTCGCATATCTTCACGTGTTTAAATTGGTTCATCTTGTAAGGTTAAGACTTAATCGAGAGAGGAGTTTTTGCTGAATGTTTGAACTAATAATTGAGTGATGTCGAGGTATTCACGTGAATATTAGAAGTGAATTATCTAGAGTTAGATCCTGAACAATTATCTTGCACATATCTTATCAAACCCTATTGTCTCTCACTGATAACTTTCTTGCTTATTCCTTGTTTCGATTGTCATTAGTCAATATCTTTAGATTACCAATTAATTTTTATTATAAATCTTATAAATCTCATCTGTTGATCATCTTGGATAGCAATCAAGCTAGAAACTAGTAGACTACTATTTAAATCAAATTCATGTGGATACGATACTATACTATATTTTATTTGATTAGCGAGCATAATTTAAGTCTGTGTTTTGCGCTCATCGGATGGACGTGCCCAAATCGTACATTAAGTGTGATTATCTAGTCTCTTACCCTAGCTTTTCACAATTTTCTTTATGTTTTCATGATATGGTCTCTTACACTAACTTTCCATTATGTTTGTGCAGTTTATTCCAAAGAGCATTTGTGGGTATCTTCTTTCTATTTCAGTTAAAACAATTCTTCTATATAGTAGGAAGGAGTGAACGGTGACTCTAACAGGTGGTGTCAAAGAAGACTCGTTAAGGGGTTGAAACAATTTGTTGTCGACAATAATCTGAAGAAAGGGAATATTCTTCTCTTTGAACTTGTTGAGGCCACATCAGGGGCTGTGATCTTCATTGTTGAAGTGCAAGGAACCTCTAATGCTTAGCTCTTTAGATGTGCTTTTAATAAAATACAGTGACTGTGTTCTACCTTTTTCATTCAACGCATCAAAGAAGTATTGTAAGGACATATTTCTGGATTAATATGATTTTTCCTTATAATATTGTCTGTGATTTTTTCTTGAATTATTGTTATATTTATTTATTTTACAAAGGCTGCTCGAATGAAAAGGACTATTTAAACGAAAATCAATTTATACAATAGTATAATGACTAAACTGGAACTACATAGTTTTTTGTTAAGAGGTTTAGGCCAAGTCCTCCTCTTCTTTTGTATACTTTTGGATATAATACAACCCAGAACAAGACTGGGAAGCTTATGCAAAAAAAATCCTAAAAATCGAAATTAATTTGCTCATAGAGAGGTGGAAACATCTACACGAAGAGCCAAAAATTGTATTCACCAATACGAAGTTTTGGAGACCAAATTAATTAATTACAATTCAGCAACCATCATAGACTCTTTGGAGGGAATTTCAGTTTTTGACTCTTTAAAACCTAAACCTAAACCTTAACAAAGGGTCAAATAACTTTCCAAAATTTGTATAACATAAATGTTTGGCAGAAGACAAATGAATGAAACTAACTTTGGCAGGCAGATGGATTAAATTTGAATGGCTAGATAAAGACATTGTAACAACTCGGACGACCATTTTGATTATTTTAGCCTTGTTCCCCTATTATTGCCTCATCTATGTTATAGTGTGGTTATATGACTTGTCGGGGTGGTTAGTTTTGGTTTCTGGTGAGTTTCAGAGTAAAATGGGACACTTAGTCCCTAAGTTGAGGCATAAGTTGAAAGAGTTGACCTGAGTTTAACTATCGTGTAGATGACTCCGGAATAGAGTTTTGACGATTTTGATAGCTCCATATGGTGTCTTTGGACTTAGGAGCATATTCAGATATTGATTTGGAGGTCCGTAGGTTATTTCGGTTTGAATAGGGGAAAGTTAGAAAGTTGAAGGTTTGGAAGGTTGAGAAGTTTGACTGGGAGTTGACTTTATCGATATCGGAGTCAGATTTTGACTCCGAAAGTTGGAATAGGTCTGTTGTGTCATTTATGATTTGTATGCAAAATTTGAGGTCAGTTGGAGTTGGTTTGGTTTGAACCAATGTTAATTTTGGAAGTCAGTTGTACATGGTTTCAATAGGCTTTAATTGGGTCACGATTTGTAGAATCGATGTTATTTGATGTGATTTTTGGCCTCAAGTTGGTCTGTTATGTGTTCTGGAACTTGTTAGTATATTTGGACGGGGTCCCAGGGGCCCCGAGTGTGAGTCAGATTGAAATCAGATCATTTTTGGATTTTGGAAGATGGCTAAAGTTGTTGAAGCCTGGTGTCATCGCACTTGCGGTTGGTCTAGCCACAGGTGCGGACATGCAGGTGCGGAGTGTCACGACCTAATTCCATACTAGGTCGAGACTGCAACTAACGCCGCCGTTAGGCAAGCCGACAAGCGAAACTACTATTTATTTATCCCTTTTTAAAATATTTTTAATTCCACAAAATTTTATGCAACTGAGATAAGTCCTTATAAACCAAAATATCTACATAGTAAGTACATTCTCTAGAGTGATAAAAATGACAAGTACAACAGTACATAAGTGCTACCAATCCTTAAAACCCGGCATCACAAGTACATGAGCAATCTAGAGAATATACAAAACTACTAAAAACTATTGTCTGAAAGTAATAGATAGGAATAGTAAATAAGATGGAAGGAGACTCTGGTGCTGCAGACCGTAGCAAGGCAAGCAGCTCACCCCTAAGTCTCCGTAGATGATCGGTTATGCGTACTCGTGACCACTGGTGGAACATGTCTCAGTACCTGCACATCAGTGCAGAAGTGTAGCATGAGTACGAAAAATAACACGTACCCAGTAAGTATCTAATCTAACCTCGAAGAAGTAGTAACGAGGGGTCGACTTGACACTTACTAGAGGTCAATAATAATTATATAAGTGCATAAAGTAGACATGGTGAGCATACAACAAGTATCAATGAAACAAATAAAAACAACTACAATAAGTACAACAGGAGTTCATATCACATCAGCAATATCTCATAACTGGCCGCGAAGACACTAACTCAATTACCCAAATTGGAACCTGTTTCGATAATTAAGCATAAAGTTGTCCAGGCGAGCGGCCCGATCCCATAAGAATAGTGATACTTAGTACTGCCGAGGTGAACGGCCTGATCCTATAAGAGTAGTGTTACCATCATATTGCCGAGGCAAGCAGCCCGATCCCATAAAAGTGGTGTTATCATACCGCCGAGGCGAACATCCCGATCCCATTAGAGTAGAGAAGTTTACCTCGCTCACTGAAGGTGCAAGGCGAGAAGACATGGATTTTTCATAGTTATACAGTATTCCTCAATTTTCCAAAAATAATAAGGCTAAATCGATATTTGCAACTTTAAATCCATTGTCTTAGCTCTATTCATGATAGTTAATATGCATTGTTTACCTAGAAAATGGTAATTAAAATTATATCGGATTTTGTGGTTCTAAAAATACGTGATTTATTTTAATACTAGTAGTTTAGGCAATAGATGCAAAGTGAGAGTTGAGAAAAATGAGGTAAGAGCAAAGGATAATGGAATTGTGCAAACCGACAGTTAAGAGACAGGGTCTCGAGCTTGGTCGAAATAGGGCCTCGAGGTCGAGCTCGAGGGCTTGACAGAAGGTGATCGATGTAGATACAACAGTATTGAAGGCTTCTGTTGGTCCCAAACGCCCACGCAAGTATACGTGGTCGTAGTAAGTAATATATATTAAATTGAATGTCGAACCCACAGGGACTTGCGTAAACTACTTGCTGAATAACTCTAATTGTTATTAAATCAAGCCAAAATAAAATCCAGGAATGTAACTAATTTATACTACGAATCTATGGAATAACTAATTATCAAGTACGAAAGTATTGTTTTGTATTCAGTAGAGGCAAATATTCCAGGGTTGTGATCAATTCACCACTCGTATTGCATTCTAATTAACTCTCCCCTTCATATAATTCACTCATTGTTGCTAATTAATCGATACACGCTCTCATAGCCTTCTCCCGAAGCACTACTCACCTATTCCCAATATATTAACACCTATATTCCTATGAAACTAATCTATTAGAATGCACTAAGATTATGATGTTTAATTAAGCACGGTGACTAGGTATATTCCTATCCTAACCACAAATACGCTCCCCTGAAGGGTTAAGATCGCGATCTCTTCAATTATTCTCTAATCTATATACGGCTTTCCCAAGCATAACATAGATAGTATATAGAACCAAATTGTTGGCCAGACAATTAAGCAATTAAACACAGAATTGAAGAAACAACCATATATTGAGTGAACTATAATCAAGGTTAAATTAATTTCGAATAAAAATATTCATGGCTAAACCACAACCCCAGAACAATGGTTGTTTATCCACTCATGCTATAATCAAACAATTGCATAAGTGTTGCATAAATTGAAAATACTAGAATAAGATGAAGAAAACTGAGAAATCCTTCGCTTCCTAATGATCACGTGTGTATCTTCTCTCCAAAATGGCATACCTCCCCCAAAGTTGTGTTTTTGGGTATATTTATATGTTTTGGGACAAACCCTAAACGTGTAGGATACTTCTAGTCAAACCGAGAAACACTTAAAACCTTCAAAACTCGGACTGGGCCGGATCAGGGACCAGGCGTTACAGGCCAAACGCCTGGCTAACGCCTGGACAGGTCTGGCGTTATGACTCAAACGCCCCCCAAACGCCTGGTCTTACCAGGATTTATAACCCAAACTCCCGGCGACCAGGCTTTACAGCTCAAATGCCCAGCTATAGCCGGGTTCACTCCTTTTTGACTCTTGAGCGTATTTTTGACGTTTATGCATCCATTTAGCTCGGCTTCCATCTCCAATTCACCTACACATGAAATAGACTCCTTATGCACATACGACGTGTATTTTTATCATTAACGCACATAAAATTTAAGGCACATAATGCTTTAAACCATTAATTATAGCCACACATCAACACCCCACACTTAAACATTTGCTCGTCCTCGAGCAATCAAACTACACTCATGAACACAACTTCTTAAGAAAATCCCTTAACACGTTATACCAAGAATTTTTAAAACAATTCAAGCATAGAGGTGTAACATCCTCGCCTCAATAATCGACTCACATATACCATGCTTTATTCCCAATCCACTCACTACTCTAACATAGAGGTCAACAACATTACCTTTCCTTCATGAATCATGTGCCCTCACCAAATCAAAGATCTAGTTCCACACACAATGAAATTTAAGAACACTTAGGAACTCAAGATAGAAAGAATTCACTCACTCCCAGAAATATTATTCATATGCCATAAAAGATGCACCATAGGCTTGTCCGTAGTGTACTACTTTACTAATCAAGGTTATTCAGTCTAGGATCAAGTAGGACTTTATTTGGTTGTAATGTAGGCTGCGGGACGGGTAGGATACCTTTAGATATAAGAGTGACTACACCTCCCTAAGCACTTTAATACATATACTTTAGCATTCAACCTCAAACTTATATTAAGACAAACTCCACCTTCACCTCAATGTGTATTACCCCATACTTCTTTAAGCACAATTACATTAAGAGTCATCACTTGTCAAGTAATATTTATATTTATTTTTATTCACAACAATACAACTATTTTTTCCTTTTCCTTTTTTTTTCTAAGTGACTCTTACTTTTTCAAAATAGTGCATCTTTCTCATTATTTCAATTGTTCCCCTCAAAAACCAACCTACCACCCCACACTTTACTTTTCTATATTTCATCACATTTCCAGTGCTTACGAGAGGTGAAAGGTTTCAAATATATGATCGATTCAAACAAAGGGGTATGGCTTGTAATGTGGTTACCAAATAAACATGATTATAGGCTCAACGGGGTTAACTACGATACATAACAATTAGGCGGGTAAAATGTACACAGCTGGCTCAACAAAGAAACGCCTATATCACTTCCAAGACTGAACAAAACTACTATTTCTCTTTGCACACACACGGGGAAAGTTCTAGACATCAAATGCAATACACATAATAACATACAAACCTCACACACACATGGCACATAACTCACTCAGGATTGGATCTATCACGACACTTCAGTCAAAGCAGTTAAGCAAACTTAAGAATCCACAATTTAAGGTATTTATCCTAGAGTCAAAAATTGAGCTTAAGCGTCACAACCAGAGTACTGACTATTCTCAAGGCATCACAAAGTTCCGAGATATTGCTGTGATTAATTTCTCAACCATGTGGTTACTAATCCTAAAATTAAAAAAACTGCCTACACCCGGTTCAATTAAAAAAATCCTTGGAAAAGAACGGCGGTCCAAAGAAAAACCAAGGAGGAATTACTACACTACCTAAAACAAAAATCTTTTTGGTATTTTCTTTAGACTTACTTCCCTCAAGAAAACTGTCTAGGAGATCCATCGTTGGGAAAAGTCCACATATTTTTAATTTTTTTTTTCTAAAATAAAAAGACTAATAGAAAAATCTACAAAAACTTAAAAGAAAAATAACTTACTAACATGAACAACTAAAACTACTAACAAGAGAACACACTAAACACAACAAACCATAACAAATATGTACAATACGCCACACTTAAATCATGCAATGTCCTCAGTGCATCACATATAGACAAAACAAGAAATAAAAGTAAGGTGCTAGAAACTCCCTAATCAAGCCGCATCGTCATCCTTTACATTAGTTTTGCTTTCCATGCTCCTTCAAGCAAACGCTTGAATCACTACATGCATCCCCTTTGAACTTATGAATTAGACAAAATTTTCAAACTCTATCTATTCCTGAAAAAAATAAGAAGTTAACTATGAAAGCGAATAAAACTTGGGTTTCCTCCTAATAAGCGCCTGATTTAACGTCGCGGCACGACGCAGAATCTCGCCTCGCTAATCAGCGAGCACGACCTTGGTCTTCTCACGATTTATGGTACCACCCCAATAGTGTTTGACTCCATGTACATTCACTAAAAAATTTCTTTCACCATGTATAGCTCGCAACTCAAGTGCACCATATGGGGTGACTCTCACTATCTCAAACGGGCCTGGCCATCTCGATTTCAGCTTTCCAAGAAACAGTCCCAGCCTAGAATTGAATAATAATACTTGTTGGCCTGGCTCAAAATGACGTGGCTTTATATGTTTGTCATGCCATCTCTTGGTCTTTTCTTTGTAAAGTTTGGCATTTTTGTATGAGTGCAACCTGAACCCATCCAACTGTAGCAATCTTTTTTCACCCGCGGCTTCAAGGTTTAGCTTCTTGATGGCCCAATATGCCTTATGTTCAAGCTCTACGGGCAAGTGACATGTCTTCACATAGACCAGCTTGAACGGTGATGCCCCAATTGGTGTTTTGTACGCTGTTCTGTATGCCCATAAGGCATCGTCTAACTTAGCAGCCCAATCTTTCCTGTTCACACACACTGTTTTCTCTAATATTTGCTTAATTTCTCTGTTGGATACCTCTACTTGTCCACTTATTTGAGGGTGATATGTTGTTGCAACTCGATGACGGACCCCATATTTAGCTAAAAGTTTATTCAACAACTTGCAAAAGTGGGTTCCTTCATCACTAATCAAGGCACGTGGAGTACCAAATCTGGAAAATATATTCTTCTTCACAAACGCAGCGACAACCATGGCATCATTCGTCGGCAATGCAATTGCCTCCACCCATTTCGACACGTAGTCAACTGCCAGCAAAATGTATTTATTTCCCCTAGATGATGGGAATGGACCCATAAAGTCTATCCCCCATACATCAAAAATCTCTACCTCCAAGATATTATTCAAAGGCATCTCGTGCTTCCTTGTTATTGTTGTTTTTCTCTGGCACTGGTCACACTTTTTAACAAATGTGTGGGCGTCTTTGAATAGTGTTGGCCAAAAAAAACCAGAATGTAGCACTTTCGCCACTGTTCTATCTCCACCATGATGGCCCCCATATGGTGATGTATCACAATCGTACAGCACAAGTTCCACTTCTTTATCAGGAATACATTTCCTCATTAACTGATCACCACATTCTTTATACAGGTAGGGCTCATCCCAGTAGTAAAACATCACATCACGTAAGAAACTCTTTCCTGCTTCAGATTCTATTTCCGGAGGAAGTACCCCACTCACCAGATTATTCACATAATCAGCATACCACGGAGGAGGGTCTTAGGTTATAGCAAAAAGTTGCTCATCAGGAAAAACTTCTTTAATATCTCCACCCTCCTCCACATGATCATGATTTTCCAGTCTCGACAGATGGTCAGATACTTGGTTATTAGTGCCCTTTCGGTCTCTTATCTCCACATAAAATTCCTGCAACAATAAAACCCAGGGCATCAATCTAGCTTTAGATTCTTTCTTTGTAAATAAATACCTGATTGCTGCGTGATCTGTGTGGACTATAACTTTTGTTCCCACCAAGTATGCCCAGAATTTTTCAAAGGCCCACACCACAGCTAACAACTCCTTCTCAGTGGTGGTGTAATTCTTTTGTGCATCATCAAGGGTCTTACTCGCATAGTAGATGGAATAAAACACTTTGTCTTTCCTTTGGCCTAGCACTGCCCCAATTGCATGGTCACTTGCATCACACATAAGTTCAAATGGTACTGACCATTCAGGTGCAACAATTATGGGGGCAGCTACCAATTTCTTTTTGAGCTCCTCAAATGCCTTCAGGCAGGGTGCATCAAAATTGAACTTGACATCTTTTTCCAGCAACCTGCACAAAGGAGTAGCAATTTTAGAAAAATCTTTAATAAAGCGCCTATAAAATTCTGCGTGTCCCAAGAAACTCCGGACACCCTTCACTGAAATTGGTGGAGTTAGTTTTTCAACTGCCTCCACTTTTGCCTTATCAACTTCGATGCAACTTTTAGATATTCTATGGCCCAAAACGATGCCTTTCTGTACCATAAAGTGACACTTCTCCCAATTTAACACCAGATTCGTTTCTTCACAATGGGCCAACACCATGCTCAGATTTTTCAAACAATCATCATACGATGACCCAAAGACTGAGAAGTCATCCATAAGCACCTCTACGAATTTTTCCACCATGTCAGTGAAAATATCCATCATACATCTCTGGAAGGTGGCTGGTGCATTGCAAAGACCAAATGGCATTCGCTTGAAGGTGAAAGTGCCATAAGGGCAAGTAAACGTGGTATTCTCCTGATCCTCTGGGCATATGAAAATTTGATTATAACCTAAATACCCATCCAGAAAGCAATAATATTCATGCCCTGCTAATCTGTCCAACATTTGATCAATGAATGGTAGTGGAAAATGATCTTTGCGGACTGCTCTGTTGAGCCTTCGATAACCAATGCAAACTCTCCAACCCGTAATATTGCGGGTAGGAATTAGCTCATTCTTCTCATTCTCAATCACGGTCATCCCTCCCTTTTTGGGTACACATTGAACCGGGCTCACCCAGTTGCTGTCAGAAATAGGAAAAATGATACCTGCATCCAGCAATTTTATGACTTCTTTCTTCACTACTTCTTTCATGATGGGATTCAGCCTCCTTTGCTGCTCAACACTCGGGCGATGTCCATCTTCCAAAAAGATTTTATGCAAAACGATAGGCTAACTCCCTTAATATCTGCAATGGTCCATCCAATCGCCTTTTTGTGCTCACAAAGTACCATAAGCAATTTCTGTTCTTGTGTATCGGTCAGGCTGGATGAGATGATCACGGGCAATGTCTCAGAGTTCCCCAAATAAGCATAACATAAATGTGCTGGAAGAGGTTTGAGTTCTAGCTTTGGAGCCTCTTCAACAGATGGCTTAGGAGGGGTTGGAGTAACAGGCTTGTTCAACTCTTCAAATTTTTCTAGCCCGTGGAGGTAACTGCATGATACTTCAAGAACTTTCACAATGTCTCCCCTTGTTTCATCCCCACAGTCTTCTTCATCCCCAACCAACACCCGCTCAAGAGGGTCAACAGGACTCATGTAGGGAACCATTAACGTCGATTTTCTTTCCACTACAGTAATCATGGATAGCTCTTCATAGTGGACAGGTAACTTGAGTTCCTTATAAACATTAAACACCTCCACTCGATCACCAACTCGCATCGTCATTTTCCCTACACACACATCAATGATAGCTCATCCCGTAGCTAGGAAGGGACGCCCTAAAATAAATGGGACTTCCTGATCAGGCTCATAGTCCAAGATAATGAAATCAGCTGGGAATATGANAGCTCTCCCGATTGCATGCTTACCAATTGAGATTTGGATAGTAAAACTACCCGGATCTTTTAATTTCTGAGGTAGCTTGCTTTGAATTCTTGAGCTAACTTCCTCAGTGAGTGCCACGGTTTCGAACTCGGTCAGCCTTCTCTTATTTGCTACAATGTCCTTAATGTATTTAGCATATTTGGGCACCTCCTGCAGAATGTCTACCAGTGGAATATTGATTTGTACCTTCTTCAAGAGGTCAAGAAACTTTTTGTATGCTGAATTATCTTTCACTTTTTGCAACCTTTGAGGGAATGGAGGGGGTGGCCTCGCAATAAATGGTGGGGGTTGCTCAGCCACCGCCTCCTTTGCTGGCTTATCTGATTCTTTCGGGTTGTCAGATGTTGATTCAATAGTGGTTGGTTTCTCATTAAAAGTTACCTGCTTTCTCTTTTTTGACTGGACTTCTTCCAATTGATTCCCATTCCTCAATGATATAGCATTAACAGATGCTTTAGGATTAGCTTCAGTGTCACTTGGAAGAGCCCACGTTGGTCGGGTATTTTGAGAACTGGAGAGTTGCCCCACTTGACGTTCTAAATTTCTCATCGCCACAGTCTGGGCTTGGTGATCAGCCATTATTTTCTGATTGAAAGGAAGTTGGTCGTTCATCATTCTCTTCATAATCTCCTCAAGGCTTGCTGATGGTTCAGCCTGAGGTGGTTTGTACTGCTGTTGAGGTGCTGGATGCCTGTAGTGATTCTGAGTGCTTTGATTTCCACCCCAAGAGAAGTTTGGGTGGTTTCTCCAGTTGGGGTTATAAGTGTTTCCATAATTATTTGTTTGTCCTT